>JADBJO010003118.1:155000-165000 GCA_016801955.1 Conus betulinus
TGAGGAAACTGAAACAGTCTGTCAAACATGTTGCATAGCACTTTAACATAAAACTCCCCTTCGCTACTGCTAGAAATACACTGTGGTTGAAGTAGTTACTGTCAGGTTGAAGTAGTTACTGTTAGAAATACACTGTGGTTGAAGTAGTTACTGTCAGGTTGAAGTAGTTACTGTTAGAAATACACTGTGGTTGAAGTAGTAGTTACTGTCAGGTTGAAGTAGTTACTGTTAGAAATACACTGTGGTTGAAGTAGTTACTCTCAGGTTGAAGTAGTTACCGTTAGAAACACACACTGTGGTTGAAGTAGTACTGCAGCAACAGACCAGTTCCAAACAAAAAAAAAATGAGGAGAGTTTACGCCTGCTTTTCATTGCAAGTGGAGTTACCTTTTCTAACTTTATGGTCAAGCAAGTAGATAAAAGAAAGTCTTTTATCGGAAGCGCACACCAGGATAATAATCTGGACGTCGACTGTGTGTGTTATTGGCAGCACAGTTTCCAACCCGTGTTTAGGATTTCCTCTCTCTAACTGAACTGCGAAGCTGATTGGTTGGGCAGACTTGCTTTGGGCGTGCGTGTCCAAGCGGCGTCTGTCCCATAAAACAGCGGGGACACTCTCGCTGAACGCGAGTTGTAATACAGATTACCTCCCTTGCAAACCTCCGCACGTCATCTCTTGTTGGCCACCAAAGCTGCTGCTCCAGAGGTCATGCTGTCTGAAAACAAAGACAAACTTGGCACTGAATAGTAAAGTAACTGCGGACTTATAGACACTCACGATTTTATTTTGTGAGCGAATCGGTACCATGCTGTGTGAATTAATGAACCAGCAAATTGAACATTACACCGTGACTAAAACAGATTGCAGCGTACTGAAAATAAGCCAGAATATACAAATAAGCACGTGAAAAAGGAGCAGAGAAATGCTTATTTCAATAAACAACACGTAACAGACAAGTGAAAAAAAATTATCGTTTTCCTCTAAAAGCTTAACTCCCAAACTCACACAGTCAGTATGAATTTGACAACAGGTAAACAAGGAGTGGAACAGTAGGGACAACTAGAAAACAAATCATGGCGGGGAAGAAAGAGAGAGAGAGAGTCAAAAATGACTTTTATTCATGAAGGTCATTGCACCTTAGAATGGGGACTATATATGACACATTGCACACACAACACACATACACACACACATATATATATATATATATATATATATATATATATATATAATAAATCATGTCGCAAACTGATCTTGGTATTCCTTATGTTATATACATTTTTCGCTTCTCGAATGCTTTATATCATAAACACAGCTGACTGTTTAACGAGAGAGAGAGAGAGAGAGAGAGAGAGAGAGAGAGAGAGAGAGACAGACGGACAGACGGACAGACAGACATGATTCACGTAAGATAACCCTCTATGCACCATTCTCAGAGTCTCAGTCGAGCTGGAAAAGGACACACAGATAATCCTCTGACAAATTGCCAAGGATATATTTTCATATCTGGCAGCTTCACTCAAAATAGAGTTGGTATATCATTGGGACGGTGTAAGTCGATCAATGATAGACAGAGGAACCAGCGCGTACGGGTTCTGTCATGATAGGATACAGCCTTGAGCGGAAGCATGTTGTTCGACATGGGTTTAAGCGCTTGCCAGCGCGTTGGGTGAATGCCATAGGTCAGATATCTGCAAAGTCGTAGCCACGGAGTCCCCCTTCTCACATTCTCTCATCTCACTCATTAATTCATATATCTGTCAGGTTGAAATCATGCGCAGCGTGGTCTCACAACTCAGCGGATGTGGTGTAGCGTATAGGAACTAGCCCGTCACACCTTGACGAAACTGAAACCGGACTTGCTGGTGAACACCTAAGTGTGCGAGAGCTTCTGAGTATATATACTCTTCTTTTTCTTTTCACTGTCTCCGTAGAAAATATAGAGAGACGCATGTGCATGTATGAATGAAAAATGGGCTCTGCTCACAAATAACGGGTTATTTATTTATTATTTGTCTATTTATTTATTCGTTTATTAGTTTATTTATTTATCTACTTATCTATTTTTTTTTTTTCATTTTTTGCACTAGCGGATGATGCGCATGATTCCTCGCCCGAAACGGCTCCCAAATCACAACAGACATTGTGTATCTTTGGGATAAGACAGGGTAGGAGGAGTGTGTGTGTGTGTGTGTGTGTGTGTGTGTGTGTGTGTGTGTGTGTGTGTGTGTGTGTGTGTGTGTGAGAGAGAGAGAGAGAGAGAGAGAGAGAGAGAGAGAAGAGAGAGAGAGACAGAGAGAGTGTGTGTGTGCATGTGTGTGTTGTGTGTGTGTGTGCGCGCGCGCGCGCGCGTGTGTGTGTGTGTGTGTAATAGAGAGAGAGAGAGAGAGAGAGAGAGAGAGAGAGAGAGAGAGAGAGAGAAAGAAAGAGAGACAGAGAGTGCGCGCGCGCGCGCGCGCGTGTGTGTGTGTGTGGGGTGTGTGTTTATGCAGGCGGGTATATTGATGTGTGCGCGTGTGTGTGTGTGTGTGTGTGTGTGAGTGTGTGTGTGTGTGTGTGTGTGTGTGTGTGTGTGTGTGTGTGTGTGTGTGTGCGCGCACGTGTCTTTGTGTACGCATTTGCATGCACAAGGGTTCATACAGTATCATTATCATCAACCATAGTGACATCACCAGTTTAACCTATGACTTGTCCAACAAAAAGCCAGACTCGCCTGACCCCAGACTCCTTCCCATATCCATCACTAATGGCTGGTCATTCACTAAGGGCTGTCTGTACCCTCCATATCCATCACTAATGGCTGGTCATTCACTAAGGGCTGCCGTACCCTCCATATCCATCACTAATGGCTGGTCATTCACTAAGGGCTGTCTGTACCCTCCATATCCATCACTAATGGCTGGTCATTCACTAAGGCTGTCTGTACCGTCTCAAAGCCAAGTTCGACGACAGCCGGAGTACTTTCATGCCTGGTACCAAACGCCCACAAAAACACAGCCTCCACATTCGGTCACATAAAAGTACCAAAGTACACATGGGCACGTACCAGTAGAGTCAGGTAAAGCGCAAGTGATACGTGCACGCGTACACGCATACATACATACATACATACAAAAAATCATGTGGTGATCTAAGGGTCAGAAGAATCTCCGGTGAAGCTGTAGAGGCCTGGGAGAGGGGGGGGGGGGGGGGGGGGGTTGTTGTTACACTCTTTTGTTGGATTCAGTTGGCATTTTGTTTTTGCCCTGTTTCTCAATGAGAAAAAGATTCTGTGCCCTCTGTGTCTGGCGGAGCAGTGGAGTGAAGTAGTAGGCAGAAGTCTTTGACTCTGGTATCACCTGCCGAGTGGTCGGGTACGTTGGAATGGTCTTCTGCATCACACATTGCACCTTAAACATGCATGTTATGTTAGTATGTTAGCATGCGTGTGTGTAGATGGAGGATATTGCAGGTTGGTGCTGCAGAGGTGGAACGGTACCGTACTACTTTTGGGTGTTGATGTCTCCACCTTCACACACGCATACTGACATACCTCCCACTGTTGACTTCAGACATGAGTTACAGCTATCTTCCTTTTCCCTTTACCTACACTCTCCAAGTCTCTCCACTTGCTACATCAATCTACTCACTCCCCCCTCCCTCCCACAGTAATGATAGGTTTAGTGTTGTTGGTGGGGGTGGGGTGATGGGGAGTAGGAGGGTGACATTGCATGGAACACACACACACACACACACTTACTATTATTAATATTGCTATTTTTATGTATTCTATTATCACTAACATCATTATCTTTTACAATATATATATATATATATATATATATATATATATATATATATTTATATATTTCGTTGGAATATATTTATGTCTCATGTTTTTGTTATCAGCAGAATTATTACCATTACCTTCACTATAGTTGTTGGCATTATCATCAGTAATACGATTGTTAGTCTTGATATTACCATTACTACCATTAACATCACCATCGCGCCATCGCATCAAAACTGTTGCCACGGTAACCATGCTGTTTTTAAATCCTCTAACCCACTCTCCTTTCTCCCATACTACAAGTGCTATTGCCATATTATCACCAAAAGTAGTACTGATCCTGTCTTTTTTTTTTCAGTTTTTTTTCAGTATTTTGATGATCATCATTACCATTATTAGTACTCCTATTAGTAACATATTGATCATCATTACTACCCTGACTCACACATTATCTCCCTTCTGACAACCTCATTTTCATTCAACTCCTATCTCGCGCTGAAGTGATTGAAAACAAGTGATTGCTCGTTCATTTTCGTTGTCCTAATTGTTTTTTATCTTGCCTGAAGAAGACCTAAGAGGTCGAAACGCGACGTGTTTTTGTCTTGTTATTCGTTTGCCTTTTTTTTTTTTTCCCGATTCGCTATCGTGTATTTAAGATTTGTTTAAAATAATCTAGTTCAACGACAAATTTTGCGATAACTCCATACAGACTTTATTCTATCAGTAAATTCAAACGGCCACAACAGATACACTCAAACCTGCCAATACGTATTCTGCTCAGATGAAGCAACACACGTACCTGTTGTTCACTTTGTTCTCGTAATTTCTGGTCATTTCTCTTGGCACTCTGTCTGTGCTCACATGAACACGAGACACTACAATGCAGGCTCAGTGTTTGGACTCTGAAAGTTATATCGTGCGTCTGTTGAAGCTGAGGAAACGAAGAGAGAGGGTGGGAGAGAAGGGAAGGGGGAAATAGATGGACACGGGTCACGTGCGTATGTGACGTTGGTGTATTTGAGCAGGTACTGTAGTGGGTAGTGCATGCAGCTTTCACTGTGCATCCAGAATGCTCATGACAGCCGGGGCTTGTGTTCGTGTGGGAAACATACTTCCGGCTCACAAAGCATCGACTTTTTTTTGCCATTGAAATTGAAAGTGTTGCACGTGCTTTATTTCAGATACCTGGAGTGTCCAGCGGTGCTATATTCTTGGTTAGCTCGTTTAAGAAGGCAACAAAGAAAGACCTTTCCTTCCGTAAAATAACAAACAAAAGAAGAAAAAAAAGGAACAGATGGTCGCACTGGTACGGAAGATGTATCATCTGCTGAATAAGCCTCAGTTCTAAAAGGAATGTAATCAACGTATCAGAATAGATTGCCTGTTACAGTTTCATAGAGTATTGTCTGTTACCACGACCACAGGACGGTTCACACACACACACACACACACACACACACACACACACACACACACACACACACACACACACACACCACACTGAAAATGTGGGACGTTTTTTTTTTTTTTCTTTTTAGTTATTGCACAAGACATAGCTCACAGGCAACGAATTTCAGAGATGTGTTGCACATTAAAGAAAACAACTGGGAGGTTAAAGTTATGGTGTTCACACCTGTATTGTGTTGTATAAATTTGTGGTCTCGACAGATTTTTACTGTGCCAGTTTCAAGCTGGCTTAAACTCTGGAAGCGTTCGTCTCAATAGTCCTGCATTTATCTGTCTAATACGGTTTTTAGTCCTTTATTTTCGTTGTTTTGTCCTCTGATACGATCCCGTCCCTTGGTATCGTTGTTTTGAATGTCATTTGTCCTGCCTGAAAAAGGCAACTGGTCGAAACACGTAGCTTCTGTTTGCTGATTGGTTTTGTTTTATCCCTTCGGTGGCCCAGTAATTCTGCTTTCGTTTCCTGACGGCTAGGCTCTCAGTGTTAGGTCACCTTTGGTATCTAAGGGAGATAAACTACGTGATATCAGTGTCAATTTCACCAGCAAGGCGAGACAATTCTGCTTTTTTTGCTCTTGTAAGAATTGCAAGAATCTTTCAAAGTGAATTTTCTTCCATAACAATCTCATGGACAACTCTTTGCGTGCGCTTTGTGCACGCAGCACCCTGACCACGGTCGATCGTCTCATCCGAAAGACTGGCTGTCAGACTACCTGTTCATGTCTTGCAGAGGAAAGGGAGAGAAGAAAAATGAACTGCTAGGCGCTCCACGTGAGACTCGAAACACGAAGCCGGGGATTACTTCGCTTTGCCAGCGTGTGTGCTATCCACGGAAGAAAAAAAAAATCTCTCCAGAGCTGAAGAACGAGTGCAAGCTGGGAAAAAGAGTACAAGACCTCGAGAGTGTTTTACTCCTGTTGATTAAAAAAAATTCACTTCGAAATTAATTTAGCTCCAGATATCAAATTCGTCTTTTGACCGTTAATTTGTCAGTATCGTATCAGAAGATCATACGATCATGAAAAAAAATGCCACATGAATATATCATGTGCGTGTTGTACTCTGTGCCATCACACATGTAAACTTACATGTATGTGTATAGTGAGGGATCGCGACTTGACGATCCCTCCGTTATCATGTACTTCTTTCACAGAAATTTAGAGAGAAATGTTGGTAGGAGACAGGGAGGGATGGGAAGGGTGTGTGGTGTGTGTACAGTATGAAGAGTACAACGAATGTATGTAAATGTTGGCACCAGTCAATAATAACATATAGGAACAACCTGACCATGTCTTGAAGTAGAAACATTTTCATATCACCACTGACAACTGAGGCAATCCATGGAGATCACTTGATCATATAATGAAATTAAAACTGGTTAATATCGCCATTTTTATATTTGAGACGATCTGAAGGAATCACATGATCATATAATGAAATCGAAACCATTTAAAATCGACATTTACATTTGCGACAGCCGTTGGGGGGGGGGGGGGGGGGGGGGGGGGGGGGGGGGGGGGGGGGGGGGGGGGCTACCTGGTCAAATCTTGAAACAAACAACAACAACAAAACAAATGGTCATTTCATCCGAGACGACTTGCGTTTTCCTGACGGAGGTTGGGGTCTTTTTCGCATCGAAGGGAGATAAATTACATATCAGTGGCAATCTCACTAGCGAAGGGAGGCAAATAAAATCCAACAGCTTCCAAGACACCCAAGAAAGGGCAGAATAGGGCACAAGAAAAAAAAAAAACCATAAACACATAAAGAAAAGAGTCATCAGTGTAAAATAAAATGCTTGAGGTTCACGCTGTGGGATATAAAGGGATCCAGTGTAACAACACTGTAAATAGTCAGCTGTACTGATCAGTAACCCATGCAATGTCAGTCACAAGGAAGCTGATGGCGCGCCCGTGGGAGGAGAGAGAGAGAGAGAGAGAGAGAGAGAGAGAGATTGTAAACTACGTGTTTATTAGTGCGAGGCACGGTACCTGCTAATCCGATACTGTACCAAGAAATATTCAGATATATTTTTGAGGCAATAATAATACTAATTGTTTAGTAATGTCGATGACAATAATAGCAAAATCATCGTCATATCATCATCTTCTTTATCATAATTATTTTCGTGATTATCATTATCATTAATACTATTATCATTCTTCTTCTTATTATTATTATTATCATCATCATCATCATCATTACTACTACTACTGCTATTGTTATCATTATCATGATTACTGTTCTATTATTATATTATTATTATTTTATTATTATCATTGTTGTTGTTGATGATTTTCTTCTTCTTGTTCTGGTAGTAGAACTGCTGGTGGTTGCTGTTGAACATTAGCTACAAGAACACACACACACACACACACACACACACACACAACACACACACACACACACACACACACACACACACACACACATACACACACACACACACATACACACACACACACACACACTCGCTCTCTCTCTCTCTCTCTTTCACACACTCATACACACTCTCACACACACACACACACACACACACTGTCTCTCTCTCTCTCTCTCTCTCTCTCTCTCTCTCTCTCTTCTCTCAACACAGTCTAGTCTGGGACTGGCAGAAGGTCTTTTGCAATGTTCCTGGAGTAGCCCTGAAGGCTGATTGTGAATGCACGCTGTCTGCGCTAATCAAGGAGCAGGAAAGGAAGTGGACTGTGGCTGATGACTGCTGCTGCTGACACACATGCTGCTGCTGCTGCTGCTGCTGCTGCCGCTGACGTGGCCTCCCTCCCCCGGCCTTCTGCCTTTCTCCTTCTTTTTTTTCCTCTCAGACAATCATCTCGGATGACCGGAGATCATAATGATGGGACACAGTCTGAGTGGACCAAGGTCCTCTGAGGGAGGGGAGTGAGTGAGTGAGTGGCTGAGGGTGTGGGAATGAGTAAATGGGTGAGACAGTGGATAGGTAAATAGGTGATACAGTGGATAGGTGAATTGGTGAGACAGTGGATGGACGAATTGGGTGAGACAGTGGATAGGTGAATGGGGTGAGACAGTGATAGGGTGAATGGGGGTGAGACATAGATAGACGAATGGGTAAGACAGTGGATAGGTGAATGGGTGAGACAGTGGATAGGTCAATGGGTGGGACAGTGGAAATCAAGGTGAGACAGTGGATAGGATGAATGGGTGGAGACAGTGGATAGGTCAATGGGTGAGACAGTAGATAGGTTAATGGGTGAGACAGTAGAACGGTCAATGGGTGAGACAGTGGATAGGTCAATGGGTGAGACAGTGGATAGGTCAATGGGTGAGACAGTGGATGGACGAATGGGTGAGACAGTGGATAGGTGAATGGGTGAGACAGTAGATAGGTTGAATGGTGAGACAGTAGATAGGTTAATGGGTGAGACAGTAGATAGGTCAATGGGTGAGACAGTGGATAGGTGAATGGGTGAGACAGTGGATGGACGAATGGGTGAGACTGTGGATAGGTGAATGGGTGGGCCAGTGGGTGGATAGGTAAATGGATGAGACAGTGGATGGATGAATGGGTGAGACAGTGGATAGTTTAAATGGGTGAGACAGTGTTTAGGTGAATGGGTGGGACAGTGGATAGGCGAATGGGTGGGACAGTGGATGACGAATGGGTGGGACAATGGGTGGGTAGGTGTGGGTGGGTGAGACAGTGGATAGGTGAATGGGTGAGACAGTGGATAGGTGAATGGTGGGGACAGTGGATAGGTGAATGGGTGGGACAATGGGTGGGTAGGTGTATGGGCGGGACAGTGGACAGGTGAATGGGTGAGACAGTGGATAGTTGAATGGATGAGACAGTAGATAGGTGAATGGGGTGAGACAGTAGGTAAGTGGATGGGTGAGATAATAAGCAGGCGAATGGGCTGATGGTTTTTAGTTGAAATGGGGGAGACAGTGGGTAGATCAATGAGTGAGACAGTAGGCAGATGAACAGGTGAGCTACTGAATAGGCGAACGGATGCGCGACAGCAAGCATGAACAAACAGGGGAATCAGAGAGTAGGTGAATGGATAAAACAGCCATCAGGTCAATCATCGAACAGGGAAGACAACAGGTATGAGACTGAGTGAACAGGCGACACAGCAGGTACGAGGCTGAGCACACACAGGCGTCAGCTGGTTGGTAAATGGGGGTGACTGCAGAGAGGAGATAGTGTGAACAGCGGAGTCAGCTGGGTAGATAGATGGGGGAGACAGAAAGTAGGAGACTGAGTGAACAGGACATTCAGATGGTAGGTTAGTGGTAGTGACAGATGACGGGAGCCAGATTGAGCAGAAAAGTCAGGTGGTAGTTGGTGAGTGAGACAGATGACAGGAGCCTGAGTGAACAGGACAGTCAGGTGGTGGTTAGTGAGTGAGACAGATGACAGGAGCCTGAGTGAGCAGAAAAGTCAGATGGTAGGTTAGTGAGTGAGACAGATGACGGGAGCCTGAGTGAACAGACAGTCAGGTGGTAGGTTAGTGAGTGAGACAGATGACAGGAGTCTGAGTGAACAGGACAGTCAGGTGGTGGTTAGTGAGTGAGACAGATGACAGGAGCCTGAGTGAGCAGAAAAGTCAGATGGTAGGTTAGTGAGTGTGACAGATGACGGGAGCCTGAGTGAACAGGACTGTCAGATGGTAGGTTAGTGAGTGTGACAGATGACGGGAGCCTGAGTGAACATAGGACTGTCAATGGGGGTTAGTGAGTGTGACAGATGACGGGAGCCTGAGTGAACAGGACTGTCATATGGTAGG
>JADBJO010003118.1:182500-185000 GCA_016801955.1 Conus betulinus
GTGAGGACGTTTTTCATGCAATTTTATGTAACATTAGGGCAGATGTTGTAGTTTGCCTCTCTAAGGAATTGACAAAGTTTATCGTTCTTATTGTTTTCTCTAATTTTTGTCTTTTTTGTTTTGTTTTGTCTTAAACTTTCTCTATCGGGGGCGTTCGTGTGTACTGGGAAAGAGGAAAAGAGACAGAGAGACGAACAAAGGCACACAGCTAACAGAAAAAAGAGACAAAGATAGTTTATTCATAAAGGCCTTAGCTCCATCTGAAGGGAGTCAAGTTCACAAAGTGTACGTTATGAGATAAAAAAACCAACAGTATTTTATTACACTCGCTGTAACCATATGAAATACCGTAAAACATGTTCTTAATCGCACGCACGTTTGGGAAATCAGCTCCTAATCGTTGAAATGATGAGTGCAAAACTCACACACACAAACACACACACACACACACACAACACACACACACACACTGGAAACTTTCTTTTGCTGTTTTATAACACACACACAACACACACACAGCCTTGAGGAGAAAGAAAGAGAAAGGTCTTTCTTTCATTTTGCTGTTGTTTTATAACTATTCTAAACAAAATTGCGTCTTGAGACAACATTTTCCCACTCGTTTAGCGCTGAGACACTGGAGAAAGAGTGTAAAAGATGAAAGGCAAAACAAACTAGTTAAAACAAACAGACACTGCAAACAAAACGCGATGTGTGACACACTGCAAACCTCAACATGGTTCCTCTGCGATGTTAGACACTGCAAACCTTCAACCTGGTTTGTTGATACGGTTTGACACTGCCACTTGAGAGTAAACAGCGATGTTAGACACTAATCCTTTCAACCTGTACGTCTTGAGAGTAAACAGCGATGTAGACACTGCAAACCTTCAACCTGGTTAACGTCTTGAGAGTAAACAGCGATGGTTAGACACTGCAACCCTTCAACCTGGGTTAACGTCTTGAGTGGGAACAGCGATGTTAGACACTGCAACCCTTCAACCTAGTTAACGTCTTGAGAGTAAAACAGCGATGTTAGACACTGCAAACCTTCAACCTGGTGTAACGTCTTGAGAGTAAACAGCGATGTTAGACACTGCAAACCTTCAACCTGGGTTTAACGTCTTGAGTGTAAACAGCGATGTTAGACACTGCAAACCCTTCAACCTAGTTAACGTCTTGAGTGTAAACGGCGATGTTAGACATGAGAGTAAACAGCGATGTTAGACACTGCAACCCTTCAACCTAGTTGAACGTCTTGACAGAGTAAACGGCGATGTTAGACACTGCACCTTCAATGCAAACCTTCAACACTAGTTAACCGTCGTCTTGAGAGTAAAACAGCGATGTTAGACACTGCACCTGGTTCAAGTCTTTTTGAGAGGGAACAAAACCTTCAACCTGGACACTGCAACCCTTCAAACGTCTTGAGAGCAAACGGCGATGTTAGCGATGTTAGACACTGCAAACCTTCAACCTGGTCAACGGCGCGGTCAGGTACCTTCAACCTTGTCCCGTCTCTCCCCCCTTCCTTTCCTCATTTCCCCTCTCGTGCCCCCTCTTCCCTTTCCCCTTCCTTCGCCCCCCCCCCCTCCCCTCCCCTCCCCCATCGTTTTCCCCCTGCCCTTCTGCCCCGTCCCCCTCCTCCCCCTCCCTCCCTCGCCATTCTTCACTCCTCCCGTCCGCTTTCTCTTCTCTCTCCTCCCCTCCCCCCCCCCCCACCCCCTTTTTTTTTTTTTCTTTCTTTCTTCCTCCCCTCTACCTCGCTCTCCTCTCCTCCCTTCCTGTCCGTTTACCTTAAACCCCACTTCGAATCTTTTGGGAAGAAAAAAAAAAAAAAAAAAAGGGGGGGGGGGGGGGGAGAGGGGGGGGGGGGGGGGAGGGGTAGGGAAGGGGAGAGGGAGGGGGGTGTCTTCAAAGAGACAACTAGAAAAACACTCAGAAGAATGCAGATGTTGGCAACGGTTAAACACAAATCAATGTTTTGCATACAAATGTGCACAGAGACACGAGGACAACGACGAAGATGACGCCTTGAAGATGACGGGAACCCTTTCATTTACACCATTGGTTGTTGCACCCCTTTGATTAAAACTCATTAATTGTTCTTTTTCTCTCGCGCGGGCAGGTTGAAAATGCATGGAAGGAAAAAGTACGATCCAGGATCCGCTGTTGGACTTGGATTTGAGCCACGAATCCGCCACGAAAGGCCTCAGGTCCTTGACCGCCTTTCATCTTTTTAGAAGTTTGTTTAAGACAGATATAGTAGCTTTCGCCTGATCCTGCGAAGAAAGAAGACGAAAAGAAAGAAAGAAAGAAACAAACAAAACAAACAAACATGATTTAAAAAATCGATCATTTGTTTGAAAATGATAGTAGTAATAGTAGTAGCAGTAGCAGCAGCAGCAGTAGTAGTAATTGTGGTGGTGGTGATGGTGTGATACTGATGATAATGATAATGATGATGATGATAATGATGATTCTGTCCGACTCATCGTGTTTC
>JADBJO010003118.1:190000-210000 GCA_016801955.1 Conus betulinus
GTTGTCCGTGGAGAGAATGGACAAAGAGTTGGACAAAGGCGAGGGGGTGCGAGATAGGGACAGAGGGGGTGATAAGGAGAATGTACAACATAATCTGCATGCTCCGCGCATTGTCTAGTGAAGAGAGCTCAGGGAGGGGGGGGGGGGGGGGGGGGGGGGGGGGGGAGGGGGCAGGTAGGGAGCCGATTTCTTTTTTTGTTGTCGCTTTGATTTGTTTAAACGAATCTTAAATAAATGTCAGCGAACTGCCAAGACAAACGTGGACAAACGAGTCACAAGACAAAAACACGACGCGTTTCGACCCCTTAGGGTCTTCTTCAGGCAACAGACAAAACAAATAACATAACGAAAATGAAGCTGAGTGAATAATAACGTAATGAATAATCGAAGCTGAGTACCAAATTCGTTGAATTTCGTTATGTTGTTTGTTTGTGTCTTGCCTGAAGAAGACCTAAGAGGTCGAAACGCGTCGTGTTTTTTTCTTGTGACTCGTTTGTCCACGTTTCTCTGGTGGTTCACGAACATTTATTTAAGATTTGTTTAGATTTCCGCCTGCAGTCGTCTCACTTTGCAACTAGATTGAGTTGTTTAGTTTTGTGTTTTTAGAGTCCACATTTGCCCAACACTTAAACCAAAACGGAAGAGAGGGGTGGGGGGGGATAAAGAATGGGGGAAAATCACAGGGTCAGAAGAGGGTGGAAGGGGAACAAGAGGTGGTAGTGGGTGGGGGGGGTGTATGGGGAGGGGGGGGGATGGGGGGGGTGTACAGCAGCACGTGACCTTGTCGACGATGTGTGTTGTTGATTTGTTTCTGAGAAGATTTCTTTCATTTTTCTCTCTGTTTTTTTTTTTCTTCCGGGCAATGAACCAGTGCATGCAAGGCACTTCCATGCTTCTTGTTTTTCTTTTTTTTTCTTTTTTTTTTTTTATTTTTTCTTTTTTTTCAAAACGGAATGGAGCCTAGAAGAGGGACAAAGGGAATCTGGAATTTCTGGAACCCCTGATTTGTGCTCATCATTTTATCATTATTATTGTTATTATTACTGTTATTTATTATTATTATTATTATTATATTATTCTTATTGTTTTTGATGTTATTATCATCATCATCATATCATCGTCATCACTGTCAGCATTAATATAGTAATTATCAATATATCATTACTATTAACACTATCATCATTATCATCACCATCAGTAGTAGTAGTAATAGCAGCAGCAGCAGCAGCAGCAGCAGCAGCAGCAAGCACTAGTAGTAGTAGTAGTAGTAGTAGTAGTAGTAGTAGTAGTAGAAATAGTAGTAGTTGTTGTAACATCATGAGTATGATTATAGCATCATCATCAGTATGATTATTATCATCATTATGGTGATGGCCTAAACCGTTTTTGAGTGAACTAGTCTTTTAGGAAGAAGAAGGAAGAAGAAGAAGAAGAAGAAAGAAGAAGAAGAGAACTACTACTACTACTACTACTACTACCGATAGTAGTAGTAGTAGTAGTAGTAGTAGTAGTAGTAGTAGTAGTAGTAGTAGTAGTTAGTTAGTTAGTTAGTTAGTTTGTTTGCTAGATATGGCTTTATTTGTTTGTTTGTTTGTTTAATCAATTTTCTTTTTTTTCATTATCATTATTGTTAACATCATCATCACCATCATCATCACCATCATCATCATCACCTTATTATCATCAACATCATCATCATCATCATCATCATCATCATCATCATCATCATCATGTGCCTAGTTCTTCGAGTCCATTTTCATATTTTTTTTTTCTGTTATTTCTACGACTACGGGGAATACAATCTGTGGTACAACAGTACACACGTACCTGCTGCTCTTCTGACTCTGCAAATGGGCCCACTGCAGAACATTTTTCATTTTGTTCATTGTGCACCTGCGTGAACAAAAGACAAACATGGAGTAGTATGCGTGTAGCTTTTGCTTGATCTTTTTATTCCACACTTTGATCCGCATTTCAAAAACATAACACCAACCTGGCAAATGAATACATTGCTTTAACCTGTATCCGGCTTCCTGGATCGTCCATGACCCAGTGACTCAATAAAAACATCATATCTTATGAACGGATAGAGCTATGTTCACGAAATCTTAGGAGTTCCTCAACAATCTTAATAGCCATTGATCACAGAAATTTCAGGTATGGGCACAATCTATTCTCAGCGTAATTGGTCGCGGTTCCCCCCAGGACCTATACATCTTAATAGGTCGCACATGACCCACGCCATCGGGTGAGGAATAAGTTGCTGAACCGCCCCTTTGTCAGGTGTGGGTCTTACAAGACCCACGTGATCTGAATAGGGATAAACAGTAGAAAAAGCCTCTTCAAAGTGTATGGGTCTTGAGCGACCCGCACAGCGGAGCGGGTCTGTGTAGTCAAAAACGTCATGCAGTAAAGGTTAACCTTTAAGGTTATTATCAAGCTGCTGTTACACTTTGGGACTCTCTCTCTCTCTCTCTCTGTCTCTCTCTCTCTCTCTCTCTCTCTCTCAAACACACACACACACACCACACACACACACACACACACACACACAAACACGCACATACATACACACACGCGCGCGCGCGCGCGCGCGCGCCCGCACATGCAGAGAGAGAGAGAGAGAGAGAGAGAGAGACAGACGACAGACAGACAGACAGACAGGCAGACAGACAGAGACAGGGAAGTTCAAATCTACGCTGGTGATCGGGGGAAGGGGGGGGGGGGGGGGGGGGCGCCCACTCTGAGCAAAGACAGCGGTTAAGTGACAAAGCCGGAAGGTCAAACCGAGGTTTAGCCTCGCTTGGATTGCAAACAACACATCATAACTAGATCAGTGATTTGATTATCACAAGCTTCCGCGTCGTTGCTAATGTATGAACCATCTCCCCCTGCCTGGACATCGGATGAAAAACACTGTGACAGATTTCTACACGAACAAGGAATCACAATGGCGCACGATGTTTTAAGTTTTAATGCGGGCATTAAAGTTAAATCCACACTGTTAAGAAATTCCTGGTTTTCATCCTAGGATCGAAGCTTACTGTAGCAAAAAGAAAATCATTTACATAATTATTTATCTTTGCAGTTGAAAGGTGGGAGGGGGAACGGGGGGGGGGGGGGGGGGGGGTTATTATGTATGAGTTGCCGTAGATCTTTAAGTCTCCTGTTATGCTGAGTTTTTGGATGACTTCATCAAAATGTCACGTAATACTCAGGACCCCGGGGAAGGGGGAAGGGGGGAGTGAAAACAAAACTACGATCGCAGTTGTTTGGAAAATTTGATCTTGACCTGCAATCACCTGCATTGGCGGATATATGCAAACCAGTTTCTTTCGGGGGGGGGGGGGGGGGGGGGGGGGGGAGGCTACGTCATCTGACTCAGAATCTGTCAATGCAATGCAATTCCGAGATGGACAACATTCAATGCCCCCAAATTCGAACTGATGTGTTGATTGTGACCACTAACATGAAATCCACAACAGAAACAATCCAAGGCGCAGAGGCGAGGCACAGTGACGGCTATCAGGTCAATTACCGGCACCGGCGTTCAATCATGACATTCAATGGCGGGAAGTTGAATTGAACATCCGGGGCTTGAGCTTTTCGTGCACGACATAATGTTTCTTTGTTCTGTATCCTTGCGAGGCGAAACGAAAGACACAAGACTGTTTGAGGAAAATAAATAAGAGAAAAAAAATATATATCCTTGAAATAAGAGACAATCTATATTTCCTTTAAATACGAGAAAATCTATATTTCCTGTCAGGGAACTTTGACGGCCTGTCTTGTTTGAGAAACTCGTTGCCGGTCAGTATGGGAAAGCTGAAATGCAACAACTACTGTACTACCATCTTTGAAAACACAACATAAAACTTATTTTCTTTGACGGTGGCTTTTACTTTTCCCCTGAACGGACTCTCTCTCTCTCTCTCTCTCTCTCTCTCTCTCTCTCTCTCTGCGTGAGTGAGTGTGTGTGTGTGTGGGTGTGTGTGTGTGTTGTGTGTGTGCGTGTGTTGTGTGTGTGTGGTGTGAGTGAGTGTGTGTGTGTGTGTTTGTGTGTAAGTATGTGTGTGTATATGTGTGTATGTGTGTGTATGTGTGTGCACCTGCACGCTGGTGCGCGCGTGCGCGCGCGCGCGCGCGCGCGCGCGTGTGTATGTGTGTGTGTGTATGTGTGTGTATGTCTATGTGTGTGAGCGTGTGTGTGTGTGCGTGTATGTATCTGTGAGTGAGTGAGTGAATGAGTGTGTGTGTGTGTGTGTGTGTGTGTGTGTGTGTGTGTGTGTTACTTTCAAGGCGACTCTTTGCTCGTTAGAGAAGAGGGTTTGACTGAGCGAAGTCCATGTATCGGTATGCCAGCGTGTGCAAAAAATCCAGGTTTCTGAAATCTAAGTTTTATCTCCAGAGGTGTCTCCGTATATTGTGGGGGAAAAAAAGAAAGAAAAAACAAACAAACAAAAAACACGAAACAAACACAGACTTGTATGGCGGAATAGGGGTGGTGGAGAATCCCTTTCGTTCCACACACACACACACACACACACACACACACACACACACACACACACACACACACACACACACACACACACCGTCCTCCTTCCTCCTCCCTGCGTCCAGCCCACTTACATGTCCTCACTCGCTTCCGCCGGCCCGACGTGTTTCAAAACAATGGACAAAATCCAAAAAGGGACTTGAAACTGGTGTGTTTGTGTTTTTTTTTTTTTTCCCGGGGGCGGGACAACGGAAAGGAACAGGAGTTGGGTTTGCAGGGGGGTGGGGGGGATGGAGGTGGGGCGGGGGCGGAGGGGGGGTGGGGGGTGGGGGTGGGGGGGGATTATGGCGTTGGCGGCACAAAACGGCATCAACAATTTTCTTGGTCTGGCAAATCTCGCGGGCTGGTAGCTTTCTTAACGATCTTTTCTCTCCGCCATCTCTCTCTCTCTCTCTCTCTCTCTCTCTCTCTCTCTCTCTCTCTCTCTCTCTCTGTCACACACAAAACACACACACACACAAACACACACAAACACACACACAAACACACATACACACACACACACACACCCACGCTCGCACACACGCGCACACACACACACACACACACACGCACGCACGCATGCACGCACAGGCATGCACGCACACACGGATGATCTCCATAGTTCTTATTCAAAGACCACTACACACATAACTCGTCCTCGTTCAACAACCAAACAGTTGCAGCATGTGAAAGAGTCAAGCAGCAATAAATTGGTCGAGAATGCAGCAGCATGAAATATCTATATGAATTTGCTCCCACCGATGGTGAAAGAAAAACTGCATCATCCTACGTGTGCTTTGAAGCGTAGGTCTTAGCATAGCATTAAGTAATGTTTAAATGTCCAGTCATGTCACTTTAGGGTCCTCTGATCATCCATATTGCGGAAGTAAAAAAAAACAAGAGAATTAAGTTGTGAGTATATTTAATGATACTGAACCATCCATCCTGCTCCTGCTTAAAACCTATCCTGACCTTAAAAAAATGGGATTGTGCCAGGTTTCAGCAAAGAAAATGCACCTTTCCTGCTTTAAGAAAGATCACTGGCTTAAGTCTGAATCCTGAAGAGTATAAAAAAAAAACTCTGGAAAGGTCAGTTTGAAATCATAAACATCTGGCCAGTGAGTTATACCCTCTTTTGCTTTTCTGTCTTTTTTTTCTCCCCAGTAGGTCCAGAAGAACACTTCTATCTTGTAATACCTTCTCCTTGAAACTGGGATGATATTTACCTGCGGAATAAAAAAAAAAAAAAAAGGTAATCAGCAATGAGAACAATAACAGCCCCTGCCGCGAGCGGCGAACAGTGGTAGTTAAAAAGAAAGAACCTCCACCGAGCATCAGTGCTGAGCAGAGCTTAAGATGCGCAGGATTCCCGATTCTAAGATACCATCTGATACCTCCTGAGACTCCAGGCGACAGGCTGATCTTTGTTTATGCTGCTCTGTGAAATGTGCACAAAGAAAAAGAGGGAGGTGGGGAGGGGAGGCGGCGGGGGATGTGGGAAGAGAAGCAGGCAGCGAGGGGGGTGGGTAGGGGTGGGGGTGTTGCTGCCTTTTTTAAATGGCGGTGTGGGGAGAATGCGGAGGAAAGGAGAGAGAGCGAGGGGGGTGGGTAAGGGTGGGGATTTGCTTTTTTTTTTAAACGGCCTCTGGAAGGCTAATACGTGATTTGTCAAACCAAGGACACGGGACTGCAGTTGTTAGATGAACAGATTATCCCCCCCCCCCCCCCGTCCCTTCCCCCATCCCCCCCCCCCCCCCAAGACTCCCCTCCAAGTCAAACTTTCAGAAGAGACTGGGAACAGTTTGCTTGATTTAGTGATGGTTTATCCTTGTATAAGACGAGCAAAAGATGTGTTATTGCTGAAATGAACGAAGCATCAGCCGTTGTAAGACCAAACTTAAAAGAAGACTTACTTACTGTTCTGCCGAACGAAAGAGACAGATTTCAAGACAAAAACACGACGCGCTTCGAACTCTTGCGTCTTCTTCAGGCAAGACAAGCAACATTCAAGACAATGAAAATAAAGAACGAACGATCACTTGTCTCCGTAAATTGGGCGCACAATGTATGTGACTATAATTTGAGGAGACAAGTGATTGTTCGTTCATTGCTTTCATTGTCTTGAATGGTGTTTGTATTGCCTGAAGAAGACCAAAGAGGCCGAAACGCGTCGTGTTTTATTTCGTAATTTGTTTGTCTGTTTCGTTGGGCTGAGCAGTAGTAAGTAAATCTTCTTTTAAGTTTGTGTCAATTTCCCGCCCACAGTCAACTCACTTTAAAACCATCATTTAAAGACCAGAAACAGATGTATGTAGAATGCAGCATTTCGTCGTGATCTTAAGATGCAGCATTTCGTCGTGATTTTCAGATGTAGCATTTCGTCATGATTTTCAGATGTAGCATTTCGTCGTGATTTTCAGATGTAGCATTTCGTCATGATTTTCAGATGTAGCATTCTGTTGTGATTTTCAGATGTAGCATTCTGTTGTGATATTAAGATGTAGCATTCCGTCGTAATTTTCAGATGTAGCATTCCGTCGTGATTCTGATGTAGCATTCTGTTGTGATCTTCTGATGTAGCACTCCGTTGTGTTCTTAAAATAGGACTTTATGCTGTGAAAATATCACTTTTCAGCCTCCAGGTTACTCTCCCAAGAAACGCTCCAAAGAATCCCTTTATGGAAAAAAAAATTGATCGCCTCTACTTGAGATATTCCTGTTCCGAATTCAACTGTAAAATTCGAATGGTCAATGATGGTTCTCTCCCTTCCTTCGACGGCATAATATTTAGACAGATCGACTAGTGATGCATTATACTGGCATTAACATGCAAGTCTTCAGCTGGTGGGTTTTTTTTTTTTTTTTTTTTTCCTTTTCACATACACACACACAAATCTGTTGTTTTTTTTTTATCCCAAAATATAGAGACTACACTATTTTATAAAGAGGAGTTTTAATGTGATATTCATGACAATTTGACTGATTATGAAATGGAATCGAAAGATTAGATTTCAAAGAATTTGCTGTATAAACACAGCGGTTGTGCTCTTGCTTCATATTTTTAATCTATGTTAATTTGGGTTCAAGGAGTTCAGGACAGTTTATTATTAGTCCCAGTGTGTGTGTGTGTGTGTGTGTGTGTGTGTGTGCGCGCGCGCGCGCGCGCGCACGCGCACGAGAGAGAGAGAGAGAGAGAGAGAGAGAGAGAGAGAGAGAGAGAGAGACAGAGAGGAGAGAGAGAGAGAGAGAGACAGAGAGAGACAGGCAGGCAGACAGACAAACGGACAAGACAACACAGACAAACAAAGAGTCAGATATCTAGTGTCTATGGATACAGTGATTCTGAAAACAAAGCATAGAAAAACCCACTGGGGAAACAAGAAATGAACACAAACCAAAGTAAAAGAGAAACTCTTCTACTAACAGTCCCAGAGTTCAGCTCATGACATAGTAGTCTGATCGCGCAGAGTTTGTTCACATAACATGAACTGTTAATACTCTTACTCCGTTCCTTTTTATATCACATAAACACCATGCTTTCACCTCACCCACCCTCTAGCACATATTCGGTCATCCATGCTCCTATTCCACACATGTACGTGCGCGCAGGCCCTCACAAACGCGGGCGAGCGTGAGCGCACACGCTCTCTCTCTCTCTGTCTCTCTAAACACACACACACACACACACACACAGACACAGACACACCCCGATAGAAAGACAGACAAATGGGGGGGGGGGGGGGGGGGGGGGGGGGCGAGAGCAGGCTCCCAGACAGCACATTACGGAGTTCACCCCCTTGTTACTGCCGCTGAGAACTGGGAGGGAGACCCCTGCTATCTGCTCATAGTGAGATGCATCAGCGTCAGCTAGATTACAAGGTGTCACTCGACAGATCATGGTTGACTTATCTTCAGAGAGAGAGAGAGAGAGAGAGAGAGGAGAGGAGAGAGGAGAGAGAGAGAGAGGGAGAGAGAGAGAGAGAGAGAGGGAGAGAGGAGAGAGGGAGAGGGAGGGGAGAGAGGAGAGAGAGAGAGAGAGAGAGAGAGAGAGAGAGAGAGAGAGAGAGAGAGAGAGAGAGAGTTTCTCAAATGCGTTGCTTGCGTAAATCTCTGATATTTTCATTCATGGATTGCACTAAACCATGACTAAAGTCCGATTTAAAAACTAAAGGAATAAGCACTTGCGTATTTCCGATGAAAGTAGATGTATTTTTATTTTCCAGCACACACTTCCCTCACACAGCTGATATGTTCCTTACAACAGCAGCAGTGAAATTCCGTGTCATCTATTGTTTGTCAGTTCTTTTTGTCTTTTAATTGGGAAGCGGGTTCTGATTTATCGAGTTAACTCATCAAAGCACCCTAGGGTCTGTTTTATCAGGAGTAAATCAATAAATTAATCCATCAAAAAGACATTTTGAAATTAACAGACGTTACCCTGGGCACTGTTTCTGTCCCCTACACTGACAAAGATCGTGTCTCAAGCGAAAATTGTGTCCCTTTCCACAAAGAGGAGGGGGGAGGACAGGAAAGAAAAAGGGAAGGATAAAGGAGGGAGAGGAGCAGGAGGGGGGGATGGGTGATGGGGGGGGGGGGGGGGGGAGGATATTTCATCAATTTGCACGTAAAGACTTCAGTTTGTCACCCCGGGTGAACACTGACCTTACAAAACCACCCGGTAAAATTGGATGGAAATCTGCCCTAGCAGACAGACAGGCCGACACACAGACAGACAAACAAGATAATTGAAAAACCCACGGCCCTGCTCCATCCCACACCAGGTCGGACCCTTATAAGCTGATGGTAATGAGATGGGCCCCAGCACGATCCAGGGTCAGTCAACCGACACGGGCTTCCTTCCCCCCGTCCTGCCGGCAACATTGGAAAAGCCAACCATCCGAATTGGTTTACCACCGGGAACGAGCGCGAGAAGTTCATGACATGTGGAGAGCGACAACGGAGGAGGAGGAGGGTGTGCGAGGCCGCAAAGTGGCAAAGTGGCCTGTTGACGTAAAATTGAGAGACGCTCCCAGTGTCCGTGCGTTCCCATCATCCGGGTTCACCACTATCGATTCCTCGGCAATCGATCGGCCATTGCATGGGATTTAAAACCTCCCAGAAACAGTAAAGGCGAGAGAATGGGGCGACGACGATTTTAGGAGGGGGCGGGGTTTGAGTGAGGGGCACATTGTGGGTGTTTGCAGGTCTGTGTGATACTTTATCACAAGGAAAGAAGTTCGTATGCTTCAACACTCAAAGTCCTATGCACCAAAGCAATTTTCATCATTTAAACAAAAACGAAAAGTGATATGCTTTTAGAAAAGTTTCTTTTTATGGAACAGATAGATTAAAAAAAAAAGTGGCTGCCTTAAACAATATAAAGTTTTCATTAGGAAGAAATCTTATCTTGCTGAAAAAAATCCGTTTGTAAAAAAGTAATTGCGCGTGTAAAGAATGAGTAGTTTTCTTTTCTTAGAGAACAGAAAAATATCAAATACCGCATATTTGCTCCTGCCTACTGCAGCATAAAATACTGATATTTGCTCCCATCAATGGTTTCAGAAAAATTGCATCATCCCGCAAGTGCTCTGTAGCATAGGTGTTAGCATAGCAGCGATAGCACCACCTGGGAAGGCGTGACTGGAAAGCATGGGGTTGGCAACTGCAATAGCAATGGTCTGCTTCTCCTTCAGACTTGTGCCGAGCATGACCTCTGATCACGAACACCATATTCCGCCTCCCTACCCACAACAGGACATCATGGATGCACCTGTATTCCAAACATTGGCATCTTATTGACAATGTCATCGTGAGGAAGAGAGACAGGCGACACGTGAGGGTCACGAAGGCCATGTGCGGTGCAGAGTGCTGGACAGATCACCGCCTCATCATCTCCAAGCCCAAGTTTCATGTCCACCCCAAGAGACGTCCTCAAGGCATAAAACCAACAAAATGTGTGAATGTCAGCACGCTCAAGGTCGTCGATTCTAAACAGTCCTTTGCTGACACCTTGGAAACCCGCTTGGAGTCCACCATACTGAATGACCTCGATGTGGAAGCAGCATGGGGCGCACTTTGTTAGACAGTGTACAACACAGCTATAGAGTGTCTGGGGCCCACAACCAGGTTGCACAAGGACTGGTTCGATGAGAACTGCACTGAAATCCAGCAGCTTGTGTAGAGGAAAAACATCATGCTTTCAGAGAGCGCACATTGACGATCCACAGTCAACAGCAAGGAATGACGCGCTGAGAAACACCCGCAGAAACATCCAGCAAAAGCTGCGCCAGATGCAAGAGACTCCTGACTGAGCAACAAAGCTGATAAGATTCAGGACGTAGCAGACAGGAATGATATGAAAAAACTTCTACAATGGCTTGAGAGAAGTCTACAGCCCCACCAAATCAGGCTCATCTCCACTTCTCAGTGCAGATGGATCAACGCTGATCACAGATATAGATAATATACCAGAAAGATGGGCTGAACACTTTGACAGCGTACTGAACCGCCCATCGACCATCAACAATGAAGCCATCGATCGACTATCCCCAAATTCCGTTCGATGAGACGCTGGACGCTGTACCAATTTTGGAGACCCAGAAAGCAATTCGTCTGTTATCCAGTGGCAAAGTGCCTGGCTCAGACACAATCCCAGCTGAGGTCTACAAAGAGCGTGGTGCAGCTCTGGTGAAGAAACTTCAGCAACTCCTTCAGATCATATGGCAGCTCGAGACAGTTCCTCAAGGTCTTAAAGATGCCTCCATCGTTCATCTCTACAAACGCAAAGGAAACCGTCAGGTCTGCGATAACTATCGTGGAATCTCCCTGCTATCCATCGCAGGCAAGATGCTGGCTAGACTTCTACTCTCAACTGGCTCAACACACACATCTTGAGCAAGGTCTCCTACCTGAGAGTCAGTGTGGCTTCCGGAAAGAACGCGCGGACCCATCGACATGGTGTTTGCAGCCAGACAGCTTCAAGAAAAGTGTCAGGAAAAGAATGTCGACCTGTCCTCCACCTATGTTGATCTGACCAAAGCCTTTGACACTGTCAGTAGGGAGGGGCTTTGGAGAATTATGGCGAAGTACAGATGCCCCAGAAAGTTCATTGCCATCGTACGCCAACTTCACGACGGCATGCTGGCCAGAGTCCAAGACAACGGCGAGACATCTACACCATTCCCAGTCTCAAACGGAGTGAAGCAGGGTGTGTGTTCTTGCTCCCACAGTGTTCAGCCTCATGTTCTCGGCTATGTTGACTGACGCATTCAGTGACGCGGAGATAGGCATCGTCATCAAGTACCCGTACAGATGGATCAGTCTTCAATCTCAGGAGTCTTCAAGCGAAAACCAAGGTGTCGACAGACACAGTCAGTGACTTCCTTTTCGCGGACAACTATGCTCTCAACGCTGTCTCAGAAGCCACAATGCAACACAGTGTTGACAAGTTCTCTGCAGCTTGCAACAACTTCGGCTTGACAATCAATACGAAAAAAAGACTGAAGTGATGTACCAGCCAGCCCCGGGAAATCCATACGTTGAGCCAGTCATCACCATCACTGGACAGCAACTGAACGCGGTGGATAAGTTCACCTACCTAGGCAGCACTCTGTCCACAAACGTTGTCATCGACGATGAGGTGAATGCCCAGCTTGCCAAAGCTAGTGCCGCTTTGGCAGACTCCACAAGAGCGTATGGAACAGGAGGGGCATCACCCTAGAGACCAAGATCAAGGTGTATCAGGCCATAGTTCACACCACACTGCTCTATGCTGTGAAACATTGACGGTTTGCCAGCGTCACGCCAGGAAACTGAACCATTTCTACGCCACCTGCCTCAGAAGACTCATGGGTATTAAGTGGCAAGATAAGATTCCGGACACTGAAGTCCTCACTTGTGCTGGGCTGCCTAGCAGCTTCACCATCCTGATGTAGTCACAGTTTTGCTGGGCAGGTCATGTAGTTCGCATGCCAGACCATCGGCTGCCAAAAAAAATACAACTATTGTTGGTGAACTACAACAAAAAAAAACGCTGTCATGGAGGCCACAAGAAACGTTTCAAAGACAACCTTAAATCTTCCCTGAAGGTCTTCAACATCAGCACACACAATGGGAGCAGACTGCCCAGGACAGGGACGGGTGGCGATCAGCTGTCCGCAAAGGTGCAGAGACCTGTGAAAGTAACAGAACTGCTGCACTGCCCAGGACAGGGGACGGGTGGCGATCAGTTGTCCGCAAAGGTGAAGAGACCTGTGAAAGTAACAGAACTGCTGCAGCTGAGCAGCGCAGGATGATCAGGAAGACCAGCGCCAACAGATCTCCAACTGCTGCCAAATCCCCTGTCCATACTGTGGTGGGTCTTTTCGGGCGCAGATCGGCCGGACCAGCCAGCCACGCACTCACCCCCGATCCCAGGATGACTAGATGGTCTTCGTCGTCGCGACGGACAAACAACAAAAGCAACATTAGCATAGCATTAAGCAATGGTGAATTGTCACAGTCATGCTACTTTAAGGCCTTCTGATAATCCATATCTCAGAAGTAAAAAGACATTCAGTTGTGAGTATTTGTTAATGATACTGAACCGTCCATCCTTCTCTCACTTAAAACCTGTCTTGACCTTAAAAATGGACTTGTGCTCATGCTTTAGCAAGAACATGTCATTTCCATGCTTTCAGAAAGATCACTGGCTTACAGTCAGAGCCTGAAAAGCATACCCCCAAAATCTGTAAAGGTCAGTCGGAAATGTTATAGTCTCACCAATCGAGTTACATCCTCTTTGCTTTTCTGTATTCTTTCTCCCCAATAGGCCTAATAGAGCACTCCCATCTCGTAATGCCTTCTCCTTGAACCTGGAAGGTTTTCCACTGGCGACAAACGAAAAGGTGATCATCAATGAGAACATTGACCGCCACAGCCAGGAGCGGAGAACAGTGGGCAGTACAAAAGAACAAACCTCCGCTGAAGTACAGTGACTCGGTGAGCAGGTTTCGTGAACCTACTCCTTGAACCTGGAAGGTTTTCCACTGGCGACAAACAAAAAGGTGATCATCAATGAGAACATTGACCGCCACAGCCAGGAGCGGAGAACAGTGGCAGTACAAAAGAACAAACCTCCGCTGAAGTACAGTGACTCGGTGAGCAGGTTTCGTGAACCTACTCCTTGAACCTGGAAGGTTTTCCACTGGCGACAAACAAAAAGGTGATCATCAATGAGAACTTGACCGCCACAGCCAGGAGCGGAGAACAGTGGCAGTACAAAAGAACAAACCTCCGCTGAAGTACAGTGACTCGGTGAGCAGGTTTCGTGAACCTAAGACACCTTCAGATACCTCGCGGGACTCCGGGCGACAGGCTCAGTTTTCTTTATGCCGGTTTGTTGGAAACGTGAAAAGAAAAAAGAAGGAGGTGGGAAAGCGTGTAGGTGTGGGATGTGGGGAAAGAAAGGGAGGGGGGGGGGGGGGGGCGCGAGGTGGTGGATAGGATAGGGGTGGGGGGTGTTGCTACCTTCTTAAATGGTCTCTGGAAGGCTAATACGTGATTTGTCAAACCAAGGACACGACTGCAGTTGTTAGACGACGAACACATCAACCCCATCCCTTACTCCCCCATCCCCTTTCTCCACCCCTCATCATTCCATATGGAACTTTAAGAGGAAAATGGGAACAGTTTGCTTGATCTAGTGATGGTTTATCCTTGTATAAGGCGTTCATGCCGAAAGGAACAAAGCATTAATCGTTTCAAAATCAAATTAAAAAAATAATTACTTACTGTCCCGCCGAACGAAAGAGACAAACAAATAACAAAACAAAACACGACGCGTTTCGACCTCTTTGGTCTTCTTCCGGCAAGACAAACAACATTTTAAGACAATGAAAGCAAAGAACGACCAGCCACCTATCTCCTCAAATTGGGCACAAAATGGATGTGACTCTATAGCCTGAGGAGAAAAGTAATTGTTCTTTCTTCGCTTCCATCGTCTTTGAATGTTGTTTCTGTAGTCTGAAGAAGACCAAAGAGGTCGAAACGCGTCGTGTTTTGTCTTGTCGTTGGTTTTTCTGTTTCGTTCGGCGGAACAGTTAGTAAATCTTTTAAGTTTTGTGTCAATTTCCGCCGGCAGTCACCTTCCTTTGAACCGCCATTTAAAGACCAGAAACATGTAGCATTCTGAAGTGATCTTCAGATGTAGCTTTCTGTCGTGATCTTCAGACGTGGTGTTCTGTAGAGATCTTCAGATGTGGCATTCTGTCCTGATCTTCAGATGAGCTTCAGATGTAGCATTCTGTTGTGAGGTTCCTATGTAGCATTCCGTCGCAAGCTTCAGATGTAGCATTCCTTCCGTAATCTTCACATAAAAGGACCTTACGTTGTAAATGTGTCAGTTTTCAGCCTTCAGTTTGCTCTCTGAAGAAAGACTACAAATAATTCCTTGATGAAAAATATTGATAAGGTCTTACTGACAGATATTCCTGTCCAGAATTTAATTGTAAAATTCTAATGATGATTGCATGACGGTTTCGTTCCTACTCCAGCGGCATGAATATCACGACAGATGGACCAGTGATTGCATTATACTGGCATTAACATGCAAATCTTCAGCTAGTGTTGTTTTCTTTCTTTCCACACACACAAAAAAATTCTCTGTCTTTTTTATTCTCAAAATATAGAGACTGCACCATGTCTTAAAAAAAAACGAGTTTAATATGATATTCATGACAATTTGTCTGATTATGAAATGGAATCGAAAAATAAGATTGGAAAGAATTTGCTGAATAAACAGAGCTGTTGTGCTGCTGTTTCGTATTTTCTTTCTATGCTTGTTTTTGGGTTCAGGAAGATCAGGACAGTTTTATTATTAGTTAGTGTGTGTGTGTGTGTGTGTGTGTCTGTGTGTGTGTGTGTGTGTGTGTGTGTGTGTGTGTGTGTGTGTGTGTGTGTGTCTGTGCGTGTGTGTGTGTGTGTGTGTGTGTGTGTGTGTGTGTGTGTATATGTGTGTGTGTGTGTGTGTGTGTGTGTGTGTGTGTGTGTGTGTGTGTGTGTGTGTGTGTGCGTGCGAGCGTGCGTGCATGCGTGCGTGTGCGTGTGTGTGTGTGTGTGTGTGTGTGTGTGTGTGTGTGTGTGTGTGTGTATGCGCGCGCGCGCGCGCGCGCGCGCGCGACCGAGTCGAATATTTACAGAAATTCTTAGCCCCCCCCCCCCCCCCCCCCAAAAAAAAGTGAAAAAACTCACGAGAGATAAACAAGAAAGGAATCAAACCAAAAGAAAAACAGAGAAACGGTTTCATTAGTATCCCGTGATAACACAGAGAGCCAACGAGTCTGATGGGACTATTTTTCACATACATAAACTGTTCATACACTTACTCCTCTCCTCTTCACATCACAAAAAACATCATGTGTTCACCCTTACCCACATCCCACCACATATCCGCTCATTCACGCGTCTATTCCACACATGTACACACACACACACACACTACACACACACACACACACACACACACACACACACACACACACACACAACACACACACACACACAGAGAGAGAGAGAGAGAGAGAGAGAGAGAGAGAGAGAGTTTTGACTCTTTGCCACTTTGTTATTTTATTGTCGTTACCGCAAAAAAAAGACTTTTGACAAGGAGGATGACAGGACAGTAACCATTTCCTCTTTCGTCGGGAGCAAATATTACAGAGTTATTACCAGTGTATATCAAACATCACACAGTTATTACCAGTGTATATCAAATACCACACAGTTATTACCAGTGTATATCAAATATCACACAGTTATTACCAGTGTATATCAAATATCACACAGTTATTACCAGTGTATATCAAATATCACACAGTTATTACCAGTGTATATCAAACATCACACAGTTATTACCAGTGTATATCAAACATCACACAGTTATTACCAGTGTGTTTCAAATATCACTCAGTTATTACCAGTGTATATCAAATATCACACAGTTATTACCAGTGTGTATCAAACATCACACAGTTATTACCAGTGTATATCAAACATCACACAGTTATTACCAGTGTATATCAAACATCACACAGTTATTACCAGTGTGTTTCAAATATCACTCAGTTATTACCAGTGTATATCAAATATCACACAGTTATTATCAGTGTATATCAAATACCACACATTTTTTTACCAGTGTATATCAAATATCACACAGTTATTACCAGTGTATATCAAACATCACACAGTTATTACCAGTGTATATCAAATATCACACAGTTATTACCAGTGTATATCAAATATCACACAGTTATTACCAGTGTATATCAAATATCACACAGTTATTACCAGTGTATATCAAATATCACACAGTTATTACCAGTGTATATCAAACATCACACAGTTATTACCAGTGTATATCAAATATCACACAGTTATTACCAGTGTGTATCAAACATCACACAGTTATTACCAGTGTATATCAAATATCTCACACAGTTATTCAACATCACACATTTATTACCAGTGTATATCAAATATCACACAGTTATACCAGTGTATATCAAATATCACACAGTTATTACCGGTGTATATCAAATATCACACAGTTATTACCAGTGTATATCAAACATCACACAGTTATTACCAGTGTATATCAAATATCACACAGTTATTACCAGTGTATATCAAACATCACACAGTTATTACCAGTGTATATCAAATATCACACAGTTATTACCAGTGTATATCAAACATCACACAGTTATTACCAGTGTGTATCAAATATTACACAGTTATTACCAGTGTGTATCAAATATACACAGTTATCACCAGTGTGTTTCAAATATCACTCAGTATTACCAGTGTATATCAAATATCACACAGTCATTACCCGTGTATACAATATTAAAGGCGAAAAAACACACAAACCGGGACATCTTTCAATATCCTTGCACACACTAGCACCGTAGTAACGTTTAGAAACAAAGAAACAACCAGAAAAATGTAAGATCATATAGACTGACTCGACAATCCACTCAAGCAAATGAGGATGTGACATCTTATTGATCTCCTCGACGTGCGATAGATGGAATTATTCATTCATATATCTCTAATAGCGCATTATCGATATCATAATTGTAAATATCCTTCATTTGTTCGATATTTTTGTGCTTCTGCAATGAATTTAGCAATTCAGTTTATTATAAATTCGTCATCAGATAATAACAGAAAAGCAACATCGAAGAAGAAGAAGAAGAAGAAGAAGAAGAAGAGAGAAGAAGAAGAAGAAGAGGAGGAGGAGGAGGAGGAGAAGAAGAAGAATCATAATGAGAGAGAGAGAGAGAGAGAGAGAGAGAGAGAGAGACAGACAGACAGACAGACAGACAGACAGACAGAGACAGAAACAGAAACAGACAGACAGACAGAGACAAACAGAGAGGGGCGGGGGGAGGGGGGCGAGCAGACCCCTAGACAGCGTATTTACGGAGTTCCCCCCCTCCCCCCACCACCCCCCCTTGTTACCGCTGCTGCGGAGGATTGGTTGGGAGACCCGCTGCTATCTGTTAATAGAGAGATGCATCAGCACCAGCTAAATTACAAGCCTTGCTCTTCGAAAGATCATAGCTGAATAATCTTCAGAGAGATAGAGAGAGAGAGGGAGAGAGGGAGGACAATCGGCACATTAACAGACAGACCGGCCTGGAGGCAAAGTTCTGGTCGGATCTACAGAAAGATAAGAGAGGCACGCCCGTTTTCTCTACGTTTCTTGCCCTTCCAGTTATGCTAGCACAGCAAGTAAGTTCTCTACAGTCTTTCTTGACGTCACCACTGACGTAACCTTTCTGGTCGACGGGGGCTATAAGTGTAAGCTGCCTGGCTTGGTCTTTGAGTCGTGAATGGAACGGTACCCTCCAATACTTGTTGGCCTTGTGTTAAAGAGTCAAGCCTTGACGGTTATAGTCCAGACGATCAAGCCACGAAAGCCTCGTTAAGTCATTAGGCAAAGTTACGTATAACTGAAATAGTAAACAACTGCAGGCACAATGGAAATCGTTGTCGAAAAACGCACGCTGAACATTTACTTGAAACACAGAAAACACGTGCAGCCAATCCGCACGTGCAAGCAGGGCCCTACAAGCTATATAACAATGGCGGTAGGCGACTCAAGCATTATCCTGATGAGAGCAGACGAGCTCGAAAAACAAATTTGTAGAGATTTTTTAGAACCTCTTTTAATCGCCTGGTTTATATATATATATATATAGTTTACATAGTATTAACCATTTTTCAGTTAGGCATAGGTTGCATCTTTTGAAATATTATTGTATGGTGATGCTATTTTTTTTTTTTTTTTAATGATTTTCCAAGATATATTGTAGTTTATTTTTTTTGTCTTTAAGTCTCCAAATGTATTTTTACTCAGTTCTGTTTGGTTTTTGTATTTTTCTTTATTAAATGACTGTTTATGGTTTGCATATCTGGTTTTGAAGTGGTTTTCCGTAATCCCCTATATGTTTCTTTTTCATGTTCTGATGTCACAGTGGCTTGGTATACAATATTATTATAGAGGCATTTGTTGCTTAAGGGGCACTGTTCTTTTTTTTTAGTGCAGTTGCAAGATTTCCTTTCTTCACCCTTCTTTGCTGTGTTGCTTTTCATTTTGTTAGATGAATCAATTACATTTTTAAGGTTGGGCATACATGAATATGATAGTTTGATAGTGTGTTTTTGTTGAATATTTAAAATAGTATGGTAAAAGGAAATTTTAAAATCCTTTTCAATAGAAAAATAAATAATTTATTTAATTTATTTATTTAATTAAAATAAATTTTAACAGATTAATATATATATATATATATATATATAATAGATTTTAAAACTTCCTTTTACATATATATATATATATATATATATATATATAGAGAGAGAGAGAGAGAGAGAGAGAGAGAGATTAAAGAGAGAGAGAGAGAGAGAGAGAGAGAGGAGGAGGGCTGGAGGAGAGGAGGGAGGGGGGGAGTCAGGAAAGAAATTATAAAAAGAAAGAAAGAAAAGGGAACAAATCCCCAGAAAACTCATACCGAAAAGGCCAAATTTCGTGTTAGACTTTCCCGTGGCGTATGTGTGGTGCTATGAACAAAAGAACTGTACAGTCCAAACGTCGCCATGGCTTTTTCAACAAGTTTGAGAGTCCTTCGTCTGGGTCGAAATATGTCAGAGGTTTTTTTTTTTTTATCTTTCCTGAACGAGGCGAAATGATTTCCGGTCATTTTCAAGTCTTTGCAGGCGTGTACCCACTCTTGAATAGGACAAATTGATGGCTCGTTTATGAATGACATTGGGGGCGCACACATCCGCAACTTCTTTCATAAGAAAATGAATGACTGTTCGTTTCTGTACGAGATGACAGAGCCCACAGCCATACTTCTTTTACAACACAAAATGGATGACGGCCCGTTTTCGTTCCTGGGTTTATTTCTTTCGT
>JADBJO010003118.1:225000-230000 GCA_016801955.1 Conus betulinus
GATTCCACGAAGTGGACGAAACTCGACAGAGTGGTGCCTTTTGATCCCTCAGCAAACGTAGCTGTGGGTAAGAGCCGGTGGAGGTAGAACATCTTACTAATAAATGGCTCTGATGGGAGTCGACCCCACGACCTCCCAGCCAGAAGACCACGGCGCTAACCACTTCGACACGGCAGCTGATCGTTAAAAGAAATAGCAATAATAATAATGATAGGTAAAGACAGATCGAAACAAGCATTTCTTTTCTTTTTTTTTTTTTTTTGGTACTTTTGTTCCCTTCCTTCCTTTCTGTCTTTCTTCTTTTTTCTCTTTGGACATCTTATCTAGAACAGGCGGCTGATCGTTAAAAGAAATAGCAATAATAATAATAGGTAAAGACAGATCGAAACAAGCATTTCTTTTCTTTTCTTTTATGTACTCTTTTTTTTTCCTTCCTTCCTTCCTTTCATTTTTTTTTCTTTGGGGCAAATTGTCCAGAGCATCACATAATTATTTTAAGTTTTTAATGCCGAGTTCCCCCCCCCCCCTCACTCCCCCCCTTTTTTGGCCTCTTTTCCCCTCCCTCACCCCGTCCCCCATCCCTCTACTCCACCTGTCCTTTCTCCCACCTCCACCCCCGCCTCCAGTTAAGGGTGGACTGGGCGCATTCAAGGATTTCGGAACACCAACGCCACGGAAGGAACCATTCTTCTCTGACCAGTCTGTATAGGCGTTTCACAGCGTCATCTCCTCCATCTTCAGCGGGCTGCACACCAAAAATCAATGCCCTAAGGCCTTGCTTAAGAAGTCGGGTATTTGTAGACTGGCGCAATCGGATTGTTTTGAAATTTTCTGTTGTGTCTAAAAGTTGATTCGCCTCATTTTCTCTCACATGGCCATTAATATAAGCCAGGTGGTTCCTAGCAGACAGATTAAATAAAATCAAAGGAAGAAGAATATTTGGGGCTCTTGGGGCTGGCAAAAATTATAGGGTGTCGGGTGAGTGTAAATGCAAAGGCTGAAATGTGTGTCAAGTGGGGGGGAGGTTCATGTATTTGAAGATTGTTGAAGATTGCATTGGTAAAGACCCACGAAAACAAGGGAAATAATTTGTGGGGAGTTGTCCTTTTGATCCACTATCTCTTGAACATCAAATGCGGACTCAAACTTATGGTAGGTCTCCAAACGCTTACATGGATTACATCGTGGTTTAGTGCAAAATCTTAATTGTGACGTGTAGCCTGTGATAAGCGCACATCATTCTACGGCTGTCCGCACATGTAGGAGATACTCACCATGCTGAGACAGTATTCAGATCCTACACACCCCAGACGTAACCGTAAGACACATTGTTAGGTCATTTGCATACCTGACCTTTCACCTTACTTGATTGCACGCACGTTCTCTGCACAAATGCTGTTGAAGCAAAGACATTGAACCGAGGCAAAGTGAGCTGACAGCAGGCGGAAACTGAAACACATTTTGAAAAGAATTTGAAATAATACTGCTTATTAACATGGGAAAAAAACATTACAAGACAACGCCCATCTTTGTGCCGAGTTTGACAACATCAGTGATTGCTCATTCTTCATTTCCGTTGTCCTGAGTATTGTTTATATTGTCTGAAGAAGACCTAAGAGGTCGAAACGATCGTGTTTTGTCTTGTAATTTCTTTGCCCATGTTGACTGGCAGAGGTCTTTGAAATTCCTTTTAGAATTTGAAGAAACTGAAGTCGCTATCGGCCAGTTCAGACTAAAGCTTCGGTAGCTGTCAGACATATGCAGTAAGCTAATAATACTCTGATATCAACGTAGACACCTGCCCATAATAAACTTTTGTATTCATTCCAACTAACATGTGTGTATTGTTATCAATCGTCGCTGTACGGGCGAAGCTTACTCGAAAGTCGTCCCACGCTTGACAAAACCGATTTTTTTCACGTTAATTAGCTGATTTTTGGGTAGTCGCGTGCGCCTTTGCTTTACACGTGCAATTCAGTGTTTTATTTCTCTGTGTGTGTGAACCATTAAACACAGTGCATAGGGAACGAAGCCACGGAAGTATAATCTACTCCAAATGTGGGAAAGCCATTCTGATTGGACACTTGCGAGCAGTATTGAAAGGGGGGGAGATAGCACAAATAGAACACTGTTCTGATCTGGCAGCAGTCTGCTGGCAATATAGAGGACAGGTCTCTCCGGTGTTCGAAACAGTTCCTCAGCCTGTCAAGTCCCGCAACTTACGCCTACAGGCTTCAAAAGCGACATTCTCGTTCCAGTGCACTCCCTTTTTGACATTCGACAAGTATAGACCTCGTTGGTGAGCGAGCGCAGGAACGAATACTCGCCCAGTTTGGGACCGCTGAACATGTTCCGTTTTTCAGGCCAGACTCTGGAACAAGGAAGGTGATCAGCCAATCAGAGCAAAGGTTAAAGTAGTATACCTAGCAGCTCACTATTTTCCTCTGACTACGATTGTTTTCTTCAGTTGGTGTTCTAGCTCTTCAACGCCAAGATCGAGACTGGGGCTTCGCTTTTAGGATTGTGCCCGCAATATCGTGCATTGGCGTCAGCGGAATGACACAGTCAGAATGCCTAGGCTGTGTACTGATGGGATGAAAATCATGAAGAGAACCAACCGCTGAGGCGAAGAATGAATTCAGCGACCGCGTTCCGCGAGCAGCCGGTCTGCCGGTCCCTTCAGACTGCCTGGTTCTGTCCTGTCCTTCAGACTGCCTGGTTCTGTCCTTCAGACTGCCTGGTTCCTGTCCTGTCCTTGTCCTTCAGACTGCCTGGTTCTGTCCTTCAGACTGCCTGGTCCTGTCCTTCAGACTGCCAGGGACTGCCTGTCCTGTCCTTCAGACTGCCTGGTTCTGTCCTTCAGACTGCCTGGCTCTGTCCTTTGACTGCCTGGTCCTGTCCTTCAGACTGCCTGGGTCCTGTCCTTCAGACTGCCTGGTCCTGTCCTTCAGACTGCCTGGTTCTGTCCTTTAGACTGCCTGGCCTGGTCCTGCCCTTCCTGTCCTTCAGACTGCCTGGTTCTGGTCCTTTAGACTGCCTGGGTCCTCTATCCTGCCTGGTTCTGTCCTTGGTTCTGACTGCCTGGTTCTGTCCTTTAGACTGCCTGCCTGGTTCTGTCCTTCAGACTGCCTGGTTCTGTCAATCAGACTGCCTGCTTCTGTCCTTTAGACTGCCTGGTTCTGTCCTTTAGACTGCCTGGCTCTGTCCTTCAGTTCTGGCTCTGTCCTTCAGACTGCCTGGTTCTGTCCTTCAGACTGCCTGGCTCTGTCCTTCAGACTCGCTGGCTCTGTCCTTCAGACTGCCTGGCTCTGTCCTTCAGACTGCCTGGTTCTGTCCTTCAGACTGCCTGGCTCTTCTCACACTTTTAGACTGCCTGGCTCTGTTCTGTCCTTCAGACTGCCTGGCTCTGTCCTTCAGACTGCCTGGCTCTGTCCTTCAGACTCGCCTGGCTCTGTCCTTCACACTCGCCTGGCTCTGTCCTTCAGACTGCCTGGCTCTGTCCTTCAGACTGCCTGGCTCTGTCCTTTACACTCGCCTGGCTCTGTCCTTCAGACTCGCCTGGCTCTGTCCTTCAGACTGCCTGGCTCTGTCCTTCACACTCGCCTGGCTCTGTCCTTCAGACTGCCTGGTCCTGTCCTTCACACTCGCCTGGCTCTGCCCTTCACACTCGCCTGGCTCTGTCCTTCAGACTGCCTGGCTCTGTCCTTCACACTCGCCTGGCTCTGTCCTTCAGACTGCCTGGCTCTGTCCTTCACACTCGCCTGGCTCTGTCCTTCAGACTCGCCTGGCTCTGTCCTTCAGACTCGCCTGGCTCTGTCCTTCACACTCGCCTGGCTCTGTCCTTCAGACTCGCCTGGCTCTGTCCTTCAGACTGCCTGGCTCTGTCCTTCACACTCGCCTGGCTCTGTCCTTCCAGACTCGCCTGGCTCTGTCCTTCAGACTGCCTGGCTCTGTCCTTCAGAATCGCCTGGCGCGATCCCAGCATGGTGAGGCGAGGGGAAGAGCGAGCGCACGAATGCTTTTGTACTCCTAGTTCTTATAGAACAGGGAGTACTTTACAATGGGAACGAAGAAATGTTAAAGTCCTCTCTCTCTCTCTCTCTTCTCTCTCTCTCTCTCTCTCTCTCTCTCTCTGTGTCGTGTGTGGTGTGTGTGTGTGTGTGTGTGTGTGTGTGTGTGTGTGTGTGTGTTGTGTGGTGTGTGTGTGTTGTCTGTCTGTCTGTCTGTCTATCTGTGGTCAAATTGTTTTCCACTCGCTCGCATCAGACAAAACTTCATTACTAACGGCTAAAACGGCCCCAAACGGTTTTTCTTCCGTTACTACGTTAAACGGCTATAACAGCCCAAAATGGTTTTTCTTTTTCTTTTTTCTTCTTTATAAATATTAAGAATAATAATGAATACTTATATAGCGCCTATTTTCGGCTAGAGACCAAGCTCTAAGCGCTTTACAATCAACATTCGTTTACAAACGGGCTTCCTACCTGGGTAGTGCCGACTGAAGAGCTGCCGAGCCAGCTGGCGCTTCATTCAGTCATTCCCGTGTCATCCAGTCAGTATCGTTCCAGTATCGATCACTCATTTTCCTTTCTTCCTTCATTCTCTCCATTTCTCACTCAGGGTGCATGCTATAAGCCGTTACTAACGGCTATAACGCCCCCTAACGGTTTTTCTTCTTTATGAAATATCTTAGAAAGTACTTGTCTGATATCATTATGGGGATGATGCCCGATGTTTTATTTTACCGTTATAACCGTTACTAACGGCTATAACGGCCCCTAACGGTTTTTCTTCTTTATGGAATATCTCAAAAAGTATTTTGCCGATCTTTCTGAAAATATTTCACGCGTATTCAAGATAAACTGGGAGTACGTTTATATGCTTTGCATCTGGTTTCATTTTCTGCCTTGCTCTTGAGCAAGGGACTCTCGCCCTGTGTGACAGAGGGGCTGTAAAGGTTTGTGAGATCTCAACACTTCACGACAGACATCCAGATGAAG
>JADBJO010003118.1:235000-260000 GCA_016801955.1 Conus betulinus
CACACACACACACACACACACACACACACACACACACACACACACACACACACACACACGAAGAAATGTGAAATTAAAAAAATGTAAATACTTCTACACTGGATTTTTCAGATCTAGTTCCAAGGAAAGGTCAATAGCATCACCGAATGATAAGAAACAATTTTAAAATTCGTGCGGGGAGGGGAAATTGGAGGGTGGGGGTGGGGGAAGCAAAACAAACTAGGGGTCTTACAGAAAGTTCAGCTCCATGATCTGAGACCAGTTGCACGGCTCCTTGTCACAATGGCCACATCATGGCCAATGACTGGTCTTGGCTGTTCAAAGTGTTTTGTGTCATGAGAATGAGAATTGAAGTGGTTCTGTCCACCAAGAGTTTAGAAAATTTTATAGAGTTTCTGTTTATAGTGCATGGAGGCAAAAAAAGATAATGGCAGCGCACAGTTTTACACACACACACACACACACACACACACACACACACACACACACACACACACACACACGCACACACACACACACACACACACACACACACACACACACACCTATGTACATATCCACATCAGCAAATAGCATGACGTTATGTGTACACCCGCGCCTCTATTGACATTCTGCAGACACATAAGACTACGGTTTGCTGGAGGCGCTAACCATTCCGCCCATTTACCTGCCCCCGGCTTACGGGGAGGATTCAATGATCAGCATTCTAATACGATGAAACTATATAGTAAAGGACATCAGTCTGCTGAATTGATATCTAGTGTTCACTGTGAACAGCATCTCTAACTGGTCGCCAAATTACAACCAAAAAGCGGACGTAATATACACAGTGATCAGACCAACAAAAAAAACAAACAAAAAACAAACGGAAAAGCTTTCATCGAACAAAAAACATGAGAATGGACCACAAAAGTGAGCCAAAAATGAATAAATAAAAGAAAACGACCACAGACAAACAAAAGATAAAATTAAAGAAAATCAGTGTCAAAGGGGAAAAAAATGTTACCATAGAACTTCCAGAATGCAGAGATGCAATTTGTAAGGCAAGAAGCTCCATGGTTCCTTCAGGAGGCACGACATTAATTTAATCAGCCTGTAATTCAGAAAGAAAGAGAACAACCTGGGACTTCAAATACAGCCCTGGCTTACCCCCTGACAAGCAAAATGCTCTGTTATTATTTTGGGCCCCACTTTAGAGGCTGCGTTATCACGTCTTTACATCACCTTCCTGCGTTTTGTATATATTCCGTTTTAATGCTGGTTTTCTGTAGTATGGGATAGACAGTTCTTGCTGCGTGTAATAGCGAACGCTTTCGATGAATTTATGAAGATATTTCAACCTGCACAATCTCCTTGTCTGTGCAGTTTCCAGGTCTATGATTATTTGAAACATCTTGAACTTTCAGACCGAAATCCGATTCAGGAATGACTCGTACCACTCATATGGTGCCATATGGTGAAGTGAGATCTTGATAAGGCTGATGGCACACCGCGCAGGCAGCAATCAAGACCAGGCCGCCATGTGGCAATACACACCGGAGGAGACACTGCACTGCTGCCGAGTCACTTTGGTGATGTTCAGAGATTTGACCCAACATATACAGGACACCCCTTGTAGGTCCACTACTGACGACCGTAATTGAATGGTCGCGGAATCAGCGCAGGTGAACGTATTTCCTCTCAACGTGCGCGCGCGCGCACACACACATGCACACACACACACACACACACACACACACACACACACACACACACACACACACACACGCATGCACGCACGCACGCACGCACGCACGCACGCACGCACGCACGCACACACACACACACACACACACACAGCTGACTAATTCAGACATGTTTGAAATGGGACCAGCAATAGCTTTGCTTTTCAAATCAAAGGAAGACAATCTGCTGTCAATGTCACGGCAAGAGGTCATTTTTAGCGAAATGAATTGAACTGCACATGTCGAAAAAAAACAGCACTTGAAAGTTGCCTCCGGGAAGTATCCCATCAGTTTTTTTTTTTTCTTTCTGTCATTATCAAAAACAGGGAATGAGTAAACATATACCATGTGTCTTAGTTAAAAACAGAGAGAGAGAGAGAGAGAGAGAGAGAGAGAGAGAGAGAGAGAGAGATTGGCAGAGACAGAGGACGAGAGAGCAGAGAGGACAGACAGAGGGAGGGAGAGAGAGAGAGAGAGGGAGAGAGAGAGAGAGAGAGAGATGAGGAGAGAGCGAGAGAAGATGAGAGAGACGAGAGAGGACGGAGGGGGGATAGGGAAGGTTTGTAGACGGGGTTTGGGGGGGGGGGGGAGGCAGTGACGGGTAAGGAGAGGCACCCAGACCAGATTAGAAGCTTGATGCTCTGTACGTTGTTTACATTGCTAGAGAAATAGATGCGATGAAACAAGGAGAGAAAACTGAGGGAGACGGGCGGAGACACACACACAACACACCACACACACACACACACACACAACACACACACACACACACACACACACACACAGAGCCAGAGTTACAGAGAGAGAGAGAGAGAAGAGAGAGAGAGAGAGAGAGAGAGAGGGCAGAGAAGGAGAGAGAGAAAGAGAGACAGACTGACAGACAGACAGACAGACAGAGAAGGGACGCGGGGGGGGGGGGGGGGGGTTAAGAACAGAGGTACGGAGAACTGCATTCAGAAAGAACAGGGAGACGTCAACAGACTCTTAGAAAGGAACAGAAACAGACTGAAAAAAAGGAAGCGCCGGAGGTGGGGAGGGGGGGGGGGGGGGGGGGCGAGGCGGAGGGTAGTCCAGGATAGGAAGGGAATGGTGAGGAAGGGAGGTAGGGGAGGGGAGCTGGTGGGGGCGCGCAGGAGGGGGGGGGGTATGTTGAGGGGTCGCAGAAGTGACAGACATTTGAAAACAAACTATTGCGGCACTAGCAAGGTTCTTTCATACGCTTTGAGGAATGAAATCATCATTTCAGACATATCCACCATTTCAGCGAATGCTTTGATAAGTGGCTCGGGGGCCGAAATCGCTCAATGGTGGAGTGCCGGACTCGTATTTTTGGTGTTCCTGGGGTTGCGGGTTCGAATCTCCACCGGGTCGTTTCGGTACAAGGGGGTTTTTCCCTCGGAGGTTAACATTGGTTTCTGACTTTTCGGTACAAGGGGGTTTTTTCCCTCGGAGTTAACATTGGTTCTGACTCCATTTCCCATACATTTTCGAATGAGACCATTATAAACCGAGGTTCCGTGTATGAACGCACGCATAACATCTTGCACACACGTAAATCCTATCACCAACTTTCAGAAGGCCAGTTTGGCCGTTGGTATGGATGACACGTTACACATAGCATGCACCTTCCCCGAAGTTGGAGTATGGCTGCCTTAATGGCAGGATAAAAAACGATCATACACACACAAAACTCCACTCCCTTTGTTGGGTGGATGGGATTAATCCTTGCCTGTCTATACAGGAGGTTTCCGCAGGAGTATCTGTCTCTGTACGCAAAAACACACCACACACACACACACACACACACACACACACACACACACCACACACACACACACACACACGCACGCACGCACACACACACACACACACACGTACTATACACACACACACACACACACACACACCATACACGGATGCACACTCACCACACACACAACACACACACACACACACACACACACACACACACACATACACACACACGCGCGCGCGCGCGCACACACCACCCACCCCCTTCCCCCCCACACCCCCCCCCCACACGCACGCACACACACACACACACACACACACACACACACACACAACACACACACACACACACACACACGCGCGCGCGCGCGCGCGGCGCGCGGGCACGCACGCACACACACACACACACACACACACACACACACACACACACACACACACACCACACACACACACACACACACACACACACACGCACGTACACAGACATTATGATGAGTGCCCCCGCACGTCCTCTATCCCGCTAGCAACATGGGACATATTTTTTCACAACTATGCAAATCAGTCAATTAGGGATAAATTGACGACTTCGGTCATGTGGAGCCATTGCGTTGTCAACATGGAATCCGTTGAAGGAACACTCAGAGACGTTTTCTACAATATGAAATATGGGCAGGAAGGGGTGAAGAGAGAGAGAGAGAGAGAGAGAGAGAGAGAGAGAGAGAGAGAGAGAGAGAGAGAGAGAGAGAGAGAGCGAGAGAGGAGAGAGATAATTATGAGCTCTGTAGATAAAGATGGAATGGAGTGAGTGACGAAGCGGGACTGATTGACCATCGTGTGTGTGTGTTGTTGTCAGTGTCAGGTGAAGCGTCTTCCAGCTGGATCGCACCTCCTCGTTCAACTGTGGTCAGCGGGTCAGTTCACTGTCTGTGTAGGTTTGCTGAGTGCTTTCACACTGGTTCTTCAAAGGGAAAGGCGAAATGGTTTTTTTTTTTTTTTTTTTTTGATATTATAGTCCTTTCTGTCTTCTCTCTGCCTACTTGTTTATTGTGTGTGTGTGTGTGTGTGTGTGGTGTGTGTTGTGGTGTCAAGACTGTGTGTGTGTGTGGTGTGTGTGTGTGTGCATGTGTGATGTGTGTGTGTGTGTGGTTTCGCTCTTGTTGTGGAGGCAGAGTGAGAAGACAGATAGGCGGAGAGTGTTAGAGAGCGAGAGAGAGAGGATAGAGAGAGGGGGGCGCGGGAGAGAGAGAGAAGAGAGAGAGAGCGAACGACAGAGAGAGAAAGAGAGAGCGAGGAACGACCCAGAGGAGAGGGAGAAATGAGAGATAGGTGTTATATAGATAAAGGTTTGAGAGAGATGGAAAGTTGAGAAGATAAATAGGGGGAGAGAGATAGAAGAGAAAGATAAATTAGGCGTTGCGGAGCGGGAGACAGAGTGGTAGAGGACAAGAGAGAGAGAGGATGGGAGAAGCGCGAGATTACAAACACACACATTACACGCCTCACGTACGCTCGTATGGCACGCACCAGCACACACCGCACATACGCACTCAACCCACGCACCGCACACCCCCACCGCACAACACACACACACATAACACACGCACGATCGCACGCGCAACGCACGCACGCACGTACACGCACACACTCACGCACACCCAACACCTCACACCAACACAGGACACACACACCACACACACAACACACACACCATCACCCCACACACAACACACACCCCACACACACCACACACACACACACACACAAACGTGGCTGATTTGGAGAGAAAAAAAAATGGGACCTGCGACAGGTTTGTTTTCAGGACTGGAAGGAAGGTCGTTTGCTTTGATATTTTTTTTTTTGTAATCACCCCCTCCCCAATTGGTAACAAGACCCTTTGGCAATGGTAATACAGCTTTAAAGTGCCGAAAGTGTCAGCTCTCTCTCTCTGTCTCGATCTGTGGTATCTGTCTCTCTTTCTGTCTGTTTATCGTCTGTCTGTCTGTCTTTCTCTCCTCTGGTGTCTCTGTATCTCTCCTGTCTTCTTCCTCTCTCGTCTCTGTCTCTGTCTGTCTGTCTCTCTCTCTCTCTCCTCTCTCTCTCTCCTTCTCTCCTCTCTCTCTGTGTCGTCTCTGGTGTGTGTTGTGTGTTGTGTGTGTGGTGTGTTTGTGTGTCTGTTTGTGGTGTGTGTTTGTGTGGTGTGTGTGCGTGTGTGTGTGTTGTGTGTGTGGTGTGGGTGTGTGTGTGTGTGTGTGGTGTGTGTGGTGTATGTGTGTGTTGGTGTGTGTGTGTGTGTGTGTGTGTGTGTGTGTGTGTTGTTTCAGTCTCTCTGTCTGTCTGTTCTTCTGTCTGTCCTATCGCCCAAGTCTTTGTTTCAGTCTCTGTCTGTCTATCTGTCTGTCTGTCTGTCTGTCTGTCTGTCTGTCTTCCTGTCCCTGTCTTACTGACTCTGTCTGTCTCTCTCCTCTGTCGCGTGTGTGTGGTGTGTGTTGTGTGTGTGTGTGTGTGGTGTGTGTGTGTGTGTGTGTGTCCGTTTCAGTCTCGCTGGACTGTTTCTGTCTGGTCCCTGTCTCTCATCTTTATCTCAGTCTCTGTCTGTCTGTCTGCCTTTCTGTCCTGTCTGCCCTTTCTGTTTGTCCTGTCTGTCTGTCTGTCTGTCCGTCTTTCTGTCTGTCTGTCTCCCCCTCTCTCTCTCTCCTCATCTCCCCTCTTTTTCTGTCTCTCTGTCTCTGCCTCATCCCCCCCGCCTCTCTCTCTCTCTCCTCTCCGCGTCCCCCCCCCCTTTACTTTGTCTGCCTACTCTCTCCCCCCCCCCCCCCCGCTTCCACCCCCCCTCCCCCACCATTTCCCCGTCTAACATTACCCCCACTCCATTTGCTTGTTGTGCTGCAGAATGAAACTAATCACCCAGTAAAACATATTGTGGTCTGTTTCCTGTCATGCCTATCTGTGCTTTAACCTAAACTGTGTTATGATTGTTGCACACAATACACCACACACGAAACCGTCCAAAATATTATTTTCTCCGATGTCGAATCCATTAATTCTGTGGGTTCTTTTCACGGTCGTGTCCTTTTGTTTTATGTACGTGTCTTCGTGTGGGTAGGCAAGTGGCCTTTCAGTTAAATTTCCGGAGTCTCTCTCTCTCTCTCTTCTCTCTCTCCTCTCGCTCTCTCTCTCTCTCTCTCACCTCTCTCTCCTCTCTCTCAACAACCCTCCTTACAGGCGCACACAATAAACACATGCATACACACACGCCGTGCACATGCAGCCTCACACACAGCCACATACCACACACGCACAGGCACACACACACACACACACACACACACACACACACACCACACACACACACACACACCAAAAACACACACCACCAACACACACACACACACACACACACACACACACACACCCACACACATACGCGCGCGCGCGCGCGCATACACACCACACGCACCACAAAACTTGCGCACACACATACGCCCTGCACGTGCACATACCGACACACAGTCCATACAGACACACACACACAGGCACACACACAGGACAGGCGGGCGGCATGCGCGCTCTCGTTCGCTCACACACACGCCTGCATCCCAACTACACTGACACACATGCATGCACGCACCACATGCACGCACACACACACATGCGCGCGCGCACACACACACACACACACACGCACGCACACACACACACACACACACACACACACACAGCCACGCACACACACACACCCACACACACTCACGCACGCACGCACGCCACGGACGCACACACACAAATGCTGTTGAAAAGGGCAGAAAGCATTTTGTCTCTTAAATACAACGCTAAAAACAAGGCAGTTAGGAATGATATGACGACTTCGTTTGAGTGAGGAAATGGTAGAGGGAAAAAAATAATTCGACGCTTTCTACATACTAGGAATATATGTGAGAGGAGAGAGAGAGAGAGAGGCAGCAGGGAGAGATGGAGAAGGGACAGCGAGAGAGCGAGGGAGGCAGAAGAAAAGGGAGAAGAGAAAGAGCGAGGGGGAGAGAGAGCGGCGAGAAGACGAGAGTGAGAGAGAAGCAGACAGGAGAGAGGAGAGGACAGAGAGAGAGGAGAGAGAAAGAGAGAGAGAGAGAGTCAGAGAGAGAGAGAGCGTCGACAGAGAGAAAGAAGTAAGACAGAGAGAGAAAGACGGAAAGAACTGAGAGAGAGAGAGAGAGATAGAGAGAGAGCTAGAGGCGGGGGAGAGAGAGGAGAGAGAGAGAGAGAGAAGAGAGAGACGAGAGAGAGAGAGAGAGAGTGAGAGTGAGTGAGGGGGAAGAGGCGGGGGAGGGGGAGGGGTGGCGGCGGAATAGCACAACTTGTAAATCGCCAGACTCGTGATCCTGACAATCAGGGGTTTAGGGGTTCGAATCTCCGCCGGACTGTTTTGGTAGAGGGATTTTCCCCTCGGAGCTAACATTTGTTCTGACTCTGTTTTTCCCAAAATTGTTACACTCCCATATGCACATACGTCTACTTGTGTCCACTTGAACACGACAGTGGATTACCACTTGGGTAGGAGGAGAGACAGAGGGAGGGAGACAGACAGACAGACAGAAAGAACAGAGAGACAAAACAGACAGACAGACAGACAGACACAGAGAGGAGAGAGAGAGGGAGCAGAGAGAGACAGACAGACAGACAGACAGGACAGAGAGGAGAGAGATCAGACAGGGACAGACAGACAGACAGGACAGACAGAGGAGAGGAGAACAGACAGACAGACAGACAAGACAAGACAGGAACCGAGACATACTAACAGAGACACAGAGTCAGAGAATACTACGAAGGCTCTGGCTAAAGACAAAGACAGGAGTAGGTAATAGAAATGAACGAAGAACGAGTGGGCAGTGGGCCAACCTGTGTGGTGTGTTGGTCAGGTGTCGGGTGAGCCCGTATTCCAGCTGGATCGCACCTCCTCTTTGAACTTGTGGTCAGCGGGTCAGTTCACGGTCTGTGTAGTTAGTCGCCTGAGTGGTCTGCAGACGTGTTCTAAGGGCTCAACCCGGCAGATCCCTTTGTCTAGGTCGGTCTCGGTTAGTCTTGTCCGCATGCCTGCCTGCCTGCCTCTCACTGTTGTGTGCGTGCGTGTGTGGGTGTGTTGTGTGTGTGTGTGTGTGGTGTGTGTGTGTGTGTGTGTGTGTGTGTGTGGTGTGTGTGTGTGTTGTGTGTGAGTGAGAAGAGAGCGAGGGAGGGAGAGGGAGGGAGGGGTGAGAACGGACGAGAGAGACAGAGAGGGAAAGGGGAGGGAGTAAGGGAGGGAAAAGAGGAGACAGACAGACAGAGGGAGCGAGAGAGAGATAGAGGCAAACAGACAGACAGACAAAAGACACAGACAGGACAGACAGACAGACAGACAGAACAGGCAGACAGGGGAGGAGGGAGGAGCGAAAGAGACTATAGATATAGAGAGGAAGAGAGGGGGAGGAGAAAGGTGTGGTGAGTAGGAGAGAGAGAGAGAGAGAGAGAGAGAGAGAGAGAGAGAGAGGACCGAAGACCGACGACCGACCGACAGACAGACAGACAGACAGATAGACAGACAGGCGGGGGAGCAGGGAGGAGAGAGACAGACAGACTGAGGAACAGGTACATTTCTCTGTTTCCTGTTTCAACTGGAAATTCTTCTGCTGGCGCGAAAGTTGAATACATCGTCAGGAATCCGCTTTACTCAAGGACATCAATGCCCTCCCCGTTCCCCTCCCCGCCTGCTCCCTACACACACACACACACACACACACACACAACACACACACACACACACACACACACACATACACACACACACACACACACACACACACACACAAACACAACACACACACACACACACACACACACATTGCCGCACTATTCTGCCATATCCTCTTGGCACCTCCTCTGTTTCTGCTGCCCCCCCCCCTCCCCCCTCCTCTGTCTCTGGCTCACTGTCTCATTTTTCTAGTTATTGGTACTGTTCAGCTGTTTCTGAGAGTACGCTTCTTTTTGACTCGCTTTTCTATGTTGGCAGAGTTTGGCAACACTAAGTGGAAATTGCGCATGCACTCCCTTGGCGTAGGGCGGTTTAACTATTGTCAATATAGCATTTCTCTCTCTCTCTCTCTCTCTCTCTCTCTCTCTCTCTCTCTCTCTCTCTCTCTCTCTCTCTCTCTCTCTCTCTCTCCACAGAGTAGCATATACTTTACATCGTTTTATTATGTTTCCATGAAAGGCTGGGAGAATACTCAACGGGTAGGCAATGTCACAACAGACAGCTACCTGTCTCTGTCTCTGGTTTTTATCTCTCTTTCTGCTGTCTGTCTGTCTGTCTGTCTGTCTGTCTCTCTCTCTCTCTCTCTCTCTCTCTCTCTCTCCCTTCCCTTTCTACCTCCCTCCCACCTAAAAGATGTATTAATTTTATACTGGATGACATTATTGTAGATAATCATATTTTTGATGTGCTGACAGGTTCTATAAATGGTTTATAACAAACAAGAAATGACAAACACTTAAGGAAGCAGTTCTATTTGTGTGTGTCTAGTCTTACGGTTTATCCCGTGTGCCCTTGTCTCTTGGTACGGTGCCTTAAAAATTTCATTAGAATTATATATTCATGTGTGTGTGTGTGTGTGTGTGTGTGTGTGTGTGTGTGTGTGTGGGTGTGTGTGTGTGTGTGCGTGCGCGCGCGCGCGCGTCCGTGTGTGTATGTGTGTGTGTGCGTGTTGGTGTGTGTGTGTGTGTGCGCGCGCGCGTGAGTGTGTATGTGTGTATGTCTGTGTGCGTTTATGTGTTATGTGTGTGTGCGTGTGGTGTATGTGTGTGCGTGGGTGCGTGATGTGTATGTGTGTGTGTGTACGTGTGTGTGTACGTGTGTGTGTGTGTGTGTGTGTGTGTGCGTGCGTGCGTGCGTGCGTGGTGCGTGCGTGCGTGCGTGCGTGTGTGGTGTGTGTGTGTGTGTGTGTGTGTTTGTGGTGTGTGCGTGATGTGTATGTGTGTGTAACTGTGCGTGTTGTGGCGCGTGTGTGTGTGTGTGCAGAGTGAGAGGAGAGAGAGAGAGACAGGACAGGAGAGAGAGAGAGAGGAGAGAGAGAGAGAGAGATGAGAGAGAGAGGAGAGAGGATGAGCACGGGGAGAGAGATTTAAGAGGGAGCTGAGAGAGGAGGAAGAGGAGAGAGAGAGAGAGAGGAGAGAGAGAGAGAGAGAGAGAGAGAGATCTAAGCTAATTTCCGTATTCCTTCTCTGTTTAACATTTCCTCAGTGTTTTTACTTTCTATCAAATTTTTCTTAGATTTACAAGTTGTTTCTTTCTTTCAGTTTTTGTTTTTCCCTCTCTTTTCCACACCTCCCCCCCCCCCCCCCGCCCCCTCCTCTCCTGTCAGTTCCTTCTTCAATTGTTTTTTGTGCTTTGGAGAAAGAGAGTGGGGGAGGGGAATGCGAGACAGAGAGAGCGAGAGAGCGAGAGAGACACAGAAAGAGAACAGAGAGAGAGAGAGAGACAGAGACAGAGACAGAAAGGCATACAGACAGACAGACAGACAGACTCCGCTCAAATACTTTAATTGCAAAGGACACCGTCCTATCTGCAATGAAGTCAAGAAACAAAGTAGAACCCACACGCGCTCGGCGCATATACTGACAATTATGAAAGGAAATATTTGCATAACAAAGTATTCCTCTAAAATTACTCTGGCATTTGTGTATTAACTGATAACAGTTCCTCTCTCTTCGTTTCAGTGCTTTAGAAATGAACATAGCTACTGAACGAGTTTTAATTCTCTTTTCATTTTGCAGTAAAAGAAGCAATGACACTTAATGAACATTTCTAGTATGAGGTAAAATGTATTCATATCTTAACTCTTTATAGGATGGACAAACAATCAAAAAATGTCGTTCGTCCTCGTTTTGATTACAGAATGGACAGTTTTTGGAGTTTAGTGTATATCTTTGATGGACATTCAAATCACTAATACAAGTTTAAATCTCACGAACACTGCGAAATTTAGGAATTGTATTATCAGTTAAATATTTCTCAGACTGCTACAAGGATTTGAAGGAACGATTTGTTGAATATCTGTTACTATTAAGTATTACTATCCCAATGTTGTCTATAACAGCCAATCGTGCGTTGTTTAAGTTCACGTAAAAACGGTTTTTCATAATTCACTCCACCATCTAAACCAAACAAAAAAAGTCATAAATATCCAGACAATGTTTCATCGAAGATACCGATTTGTTGTACACTTCATTTTCTAGTACATTGAAATAATTTTGATTTTTCCATTTCATATGCTTGTTTTGTTAGTCAAGCGAGTGATAAAAGAAATGAAAAAAAAAAAAAAAAGAAAACGACAAAATTCTGAAAATAGGATAAAACCAATGACAGCCAAAACTAATGTACAAGACAGACGTAACAAGAGAGCATAACTGCTTTTTTCACATGCTCAGAGAATCCGGAGCGAACAAAGCGAAATGAAAACTAAAAAAAGAGAGAGAGGAGAGGACAGAGGCTATTCGAGAGAGAGAGATAGATAGAAGACAGGGATGAGTGGAGGGAAGAGAATGCGGAGAAATGTACCCCCGACCAAGAAAGACGGGAGACCCACCCCCCACGAGAGAGAGAGGGAGAGAGAAGAGAGGAGAGAGGAGGTGGAGAGAGAGAGAGCTTGAGACGCGAGAAGAGAGGGATGAGGAGGGAGAGAGAGAGAGAGAGCAATGAACGAGGGGAGGCACAATTTTAATGTTTCAGGCCTCCGGCCTATAACAATGTGAGGTGCAGTGCACACATAACAGAAAAAAAAGGAGAAAAAAATGATAACAAAAGTATATTTTTCGATGTACTAATAATGCTTCTTTATGAGGGTAACTGATTATTCATACTGTATGAGATATGAGTTGTTCTCTTTTTTTTTCAAAGCATAATAAATGTACATAGCAATATCTCTTGTAATATGCACATTTTCGTTTGCAAGTAATTGTTTTAGTTCAATAGAGTTCACGTTCTGAAATTGTCTGTGCTTCAGTATGTATTTTTTCTCTGAAAGGCATATAAGCATTGCATCTTAATAGAAAGTGGAGTTCGGTCTCAAGTTGGTTACAAAAAAGGACATGCTTCCATATCTATCAAGACAACGTTTTATATCATATGCCCAATTACTTTTTATCATTCTGTCGTCAGTGTTGTTTCAAAGGCTGTTAATCAATCAATGAAAGATATGCTTGCTTCGGTATTCTATTCAGTTCCATCTGTTGTAAAAGAAAACCAATAGCTAAGTGCTCTTAGTGTGCTGTCTATATAAAGACTATAGCGACCAGTCTCTCCGTAGACCATTGCATTGGGTGTTTTAGGGCTAACACTTAACAGTTTTTACAGGCAAACAGATGGACCGCTTCGATAGTTTATATATTGTATAATACCCCATACTTCTGCAGCGTACAATAGCATTGGCTTCACCATCGTGTCAAATAGTTAAAAAATAATAATTGTATCCATCCTACCCAAATTCCACATTGTTTTCATAATTTCTATTGTTTTATATTTGGCTCTCCTTGAATAGTCATCCAACGCTGCTACAAAAGACAATTTAGTAGTCAAGATGAAACCAAGATATTTGTAGCTGTTCACCACTTCAATTTGCTCTCCTTTATAGTACCATTTTTCATATTTGGACAAATGACCCTCCTTTTCTAAAAATCATAACTTTAGTCTTCGTCAGATTTACTTTTAGACCCAATTTATCAGACGCTATCTGCAAATTGTTTATTTGGTTTTGTAAACCTGAAGGTGTAGAAGCAATTAAAGCGATATCATCCGCAAAAAAGCAAGAGGAAAATTTCTCTTAAAGAAGGAAGAAATTGAAAGCCATATTTTCCTTTACTATTCACTTCTCCTGCCACTTCAGTTATAAGTATGGAGAAGATCAAGGGAGATAACAAGCATCCTTGCTTCAGACCGCCTGGGCATTCAAAGAACTCTGATATGTCAGAGCCCCATTTAACGCACGATCGAACAGATTTATATATTCCCTGCAGCATATTTAACATTTTAGTAGATGTATTAACTTTTTCTAGCACTTTCCATAAACTTTCTCGGTTAACTGTATCGAACGCTTTCATGTAGTCGATGAAAGCTATGTATAGTTTTCCACTTTGGGCGTTTCTCGTTAATACACGCATTGATCATGTAATTAGAGAGAAAAATATGATCGATAGTCGAATATGATTTACGGAAACCAGCTTGTTCCTCACAAATTTTTTTCTTCATGTTCTGCCCATTTGTAGAGTCGCTTGTTCAGAATGGATGTAAACACCTTACTAACGCAGCTAGAGAGATGGGAGGGAGAGAGAGAGAGAGAGAGAGAGAGAGAGAGAGAGAGGAGAGAGAGAGAGAGAGAGATTTGTATCTCATGTTTTAATTGAAAATCTTTCGCTTGATGAAATATGAATACAGCTTCTGAAATAAAATCGACTCCATTCAGAACTTTAAGCCGTGGCTGCCCACAACGACCTCTTCCCCCGATATACCTGCACTCCTGCTCTCTCTCTCTCTCTCTCTCTCTCTCTCTCTCTCTCTCCTCTCTCTCTCTCCTCTCTCTCTATCTCTCTCTCTCTCTCTCTCTCTCTCTCTCTCTCTTCCTCTCTCCTCTCTCTCTCTCTCTCTCTCTCTCATTTAGACTTTCGGTCTGTCTGCCTCTTTCTGTCTCTCTCTCTCCCTGTCTCCCTGTCTGTGTGTCGTATGTGTGTCTATGCATCATGTGTGTGTGTGTGTGTGTGTGTGTGTGTGTGTGTGTGTGTGTGGTGTGTGTGTGTGTGTGTGTGTGTGTGTGTGTGTGTGTGTGTTGTGTGTGTGTGTGTCAGAGTGTGTGTATGTGTGTGTGTGTGTGTGTGTGTGTGTGTGTGTGTTGTGTGTGTGTGTTTTTTGTGTGTGTGTGTGTGCCTGTCTGTCTGTCTGCCTGTCTCTCTTTCTCCTCTTATTTCCATTCTCGTGTCTGAGCGCTCGTCATTTTGTGTCATTAATCTATGCATTTCTGTAGATAATTCTAATGTTTGCTGGCATTTATGTTAAAACTGTGAGTAAGAATCATATATATTGTGACAATGTGTTCAGATGAGGACAGCTTGTCAGACTAGGCGTCAGCCTCAAATGGCCATTCCTACACATTAGAACCAACAATCAAAATGTTGCCTTGCAGTTCCATTCTACTTGAGACCCAATGATAGGGCTGCACTCCACGCGTCTTTTTATGATATGTCCTGTTTGTCAACCAGGCCCGACAGTGACAGACACCTGCAGTGTTGGTCAGGATTTTTTTTTTTTTTGCAGCCCACTCAGAACGATGTGGGTTAAGCTTGTGTGTGACGCCAGTCTTCCCCGGCCTTTGGTAGCTTCTGCGTGGGCTGAACTCTTACAAACAATGTAGGGGTCCTCTTCCAGCCCCCCCCCCCCCCCCACACACACACACACACACACACACACACACACACACACACACACACAGAGGCTCATTTGGACGCACCTAACACAAGCATCGCTCACTCTCTCACTCACATACACAGACACACAAACGCACTCACACACACACACACACACACACACACACACACACACACACACACACACACACACACGCTACAAGCCTGATTCATTTGGAGATGTAGAACTCTAACCCGCGATAGATTTGCTTTTGGACTCAAAGGAAGTCAGGCTCCCCGGCAACACTATGCAAAAAGCTCGCTTGCATCAAAACGAATTGATCTCTTCATCTTAGAAAATATGAGTTTTTAAAGCTGCCACTGGGAAATGCCTTTTTATGTTGCTATTATCAAACCAGGGAATTAGTTGCGCAATGCCTAGTGAATTACTCAGAGAGAGAGAGAGAGAGAGAGAGAGAGGGGGAGGGAGGGAGGGGGAGAGACAGACAGACAGACACCAACAGAACGGACTGCGACAGAGAGACAGAGAGAGAGAGAGAGACAGACCGAGAGATAGAGATAGATGACAGACAGACACAGAAAGACTGACAGATAGAGAGAGAAAGACAGGTGGACGGACAAACAGGCAGGCAGGCAGGCAGACAGGCAGGCAGACAGACCGACCGATAGATAGACAAATCGCTTGACAAAAGAGAGAGAGAGAGAGAGAGAGAGAGAGAGAGAGAGCGAGAGAGAGAGAGAGAGGAGAGAGAGAGAGTATGAATGAATGAATATACAAACGAACGAACGAACGAATAATTGAAGAAGGAAGGAAGGAAGGAAGGAAGGAAGGAAGGAAATACGAACGAATGAACGTACAAACGAAATTTGATTTAACAAGGGTAATGAGTTAAGTGTACAATTTTTTTTCCCACTAGCACTGGCGAAAAAAATGAAGTGAAAAAAGGGGCGGGAGGGGAGGGGGGGTAGATATAAAGAGCAAGAGCAAGTGAGAGCAACATACAAGTTACAAAAACCTACAGAGAGAGAGAGAGACAGAGAGAGACAGGAGAGAGAGAGAGAGAGAGAGAGAGAGAGAGATTGATTTATCGATTGGAAGACAAAGATAGAGCTTAATGGCTTGATGGATTGTTTTGATTGATCTATCATACCCTACCCAGCAAGGAGATTTGAAGCAGACGCTTTGTCTTACAGTCTCTCATTGTTGCTCATACATCGTGTCAACATGTATACTTCACAAACAATCTGTGCGGCAAGAAATGAGTCCTGGTGCCAGTGTAAAGAGGCTGGGCCATTTAAGATTCCTTACCGTCCGCAAAATGACAGCAGCTGCGCTGGCCCCCGAAAGCAGTTGGTGAGATTGGCGGCTGCAGACTAGCGATGTCACAGCACTGTAAACGACAGCTATCTTTGCACGATGGCAGGTCGGGAAATCTAGGCTAGTAAACATAATCGATGTTCTGAGCACAAACAAAAGTAGAAATAACTGCGTTTTTACACATTCTCAGTGTTCATCACAGGGTCCATGAGAAAACACTTTTTTCCCTCTATGAGAAGATGGTCAAAAAATCATGGTGGCCCGCTTGTTTTCACTTCTGGTTTTTTTTTTTTTTTTTTCTGGTATGGAGAGAGATGCTTTCGTATATGTATGTAGCTTATCCGAAGGGGGAAAAGTCCTCACCAACAAACACATCACTGCCGTTCAGTTTATTTTTTGGCTTTAAATATTTTCTCCTCATCTTCGTAGAAGGTGCAGCGAGCGACGATTGGCCATCAGAGAGAGAAAGAGAGACTGTGAATGAAGGGACACATTATTACAATGCATGCAATTCAACCTGACAATCTAACTTGAATGCGATGCAAACGCCAATATTTAAACTATGGATTAATGAGAGAAGAACAAAAAAAAAAACTTTGGGGAGAGAGAAGAGTGATCAATACTAACAAATATATAGAAAAGAGAGAGACAGGAAGGGGGGGGGGGGGGGGGGTAGAAAGGAAGAAGAGAGAGAGCTATGGAGACAGAGAACTTGAAGAGCTCTCAATGTAGATGAAGAAAACGAAACGTGTAAGTGAAGAACGGGATCGTCTTATTCGTCTTTTCATTGTCAGGTGAATCATCTTCCAGCTGATACCATGTCCTTGAACATCGTCCACTGATCAAATCACTGTCCGCACACCTCGGCTAATGCTGTTCTGGGCGCTCTTAGGAGTGGGTGAAATGCATCCATCATGTCTACATCTCCATGATTAGTTTCTGGTCGCTAGTCTGGCCCCCTCCCCTAGAAAGCGTAGTTAGTTAGTTAGTAAGTATATATATATATATATATATAAATAATTAGGTAGTGGGTGAAAACAAGTGCAGCCCAACAATTTTCAGTCATTATAACTATAAATTGGCAAAGATTTGAATTTTCGGAAACAAACAAAAAAATGAAGAAAATGGGGGGAAACGTATTAAAAATATGAGAAACCCTTCGTCAGCCGCCTGAGAGAATGTATTAAAATGTGAGAAACCCTTCGTCAACCGCCTGAGGGAACCATCGTAATCTGTCTCTCGAAGGCGGGTTTTATTTGTATTGCCTGCTTCTAGGTCTCGAAGGCGGATATATTTGTATTGCCTGATTCTAGGCCTTTCGTCCGCTGGATTGGACTCACCACTGAGACACGGCTGATTGTGCCTGTGCTCTTGGTGCCAAATTGAGACACACCACAGTCCATAATTCTGTGGTGTTCTCACCACCAAGGGTTTCAAAAAGAATCCAACAGCACCCCCAAAGCAGCCAGCGAAGGATAGTAAATGGAACAAAACGAAAGTGTGGAGAAGAAAAAAGTTGCTGAAAAAACTAAAAGCATGATGCAAACAGTATAAAATGTAAGGGACAATCTTTGAGCCTATGCTTGAGGATCCATTCAAGGATTCAGGGGAGATCAAAAGATACGGAACAGTCTGAGTGGTCAGCTCTGCTTTCTATAACCCAAGCATTGTCAGTGGCTAAGAATTGTGCAGAACAACCTTTACTTGGATCTCCTAAGAGATGCAATCTCCCACTGATTGACCAAACGAGATAATGCTGAACAATTAGGTAGTGGGTGAAAACAAGTGCAGGCCAACAATTCTTCAGTCATTATAGCAATGACTTGGTAAAGATTTGAACTTTCAGAAACAAACCAAAAAAAAAAAAAAAAAGAAGAAAATGGGGGGGGGGGGGGGGGGGGGGGGGGGGATATATTAGAAATATGATATATATGTAGAGAGAGAGAGAGTCATTCTAACAATTCAACGTATAAGTAGTGTGTGTGCGTGCGTGCGTGCGTGCGTGCGTGCGTGCGTGTGTGTGTGTGTGTGTGTGTGGTGTGTGTGTGGTGTGTGTGTGTGTGTGAGAGAGAGAGAGAGAGAGAGAGAGAGAGAGAGAAGTATATGTGTGTGTGTGTGTGTGTGTGTGTGTGTGTGTGTGTGTGTGTGTGTGTGAGAGAGAGAGAGAGAGAGAGAGAGAGGAGAGAGAGAGAGAGAGAGAGAGAGAGAGAGAGAGAGAGAGAGAGAGAGAGAGAAGTATTATATCTTTCATATTTCAATCAGGAATCTTTCACTGAGCAAATTTGAACATATCGTCTCAAATTCCACTCCACTTAAGAGCTCCAAATCCATCGCCTGCAACCCCCCCCCCCCCCCCCCTATCATTCACCCTTCCCTCCTGCTAACCCTTCAACCCTCTCTCCTCTCCTAACACCCCTCCTCTCTCTCTCTCTCTCTCTCCCCTCTCTCTCTCTCTCCCTCCCCCCCCCCCTCTCACACCTCCCCCCCCCACCCCCTCTCTCTCTCTCTCTCTCTCTCTCTCTCCTTCCTCTCTCCTCTCCCCTCTATCTCTACTTTTCTTCATATTTTTAAAGATTAATCATTCTTATCTCTCCCTAATGTTTGTTTTTACTCACTAATCTATAGTTATTATATTTGCGATTGCATAACATTCAAGTTAGATTGTCAGATTAAATGACATGTATTGTAATAATTTTGTCTCTTCATTAATTTTACAGCTTCTCTCTCTCTCTCTCTCTCTCTCTCTCTCTCTCTCTCTCTCTCTCTCTCTCTCTCTCTCTCTCTCTCTCTCTTTCCAAGGAATGTTCACCTGATATTTGTATGCAAAAAGAGAATTCTGTCATACACAAACTTGTATGGGACGAGAAGTGTGCTGAAGAGCTGCTATATATACTAGTATTTTGTGCAGTGAAGAAATGCATACAAAAATTGATCTTGCAATTGATTTGATTGATGTCAACGTAAATAATGCTCATAGAGTTTTTAATGATTGTATAAGAGGAAAGTGCTGGATCCATGAAAACATGTATATCATTTAACAACAATGGAGATTCATGTAAATGGTTTGAAATAAAATGTAAACTTTGAAAAAGAAACACAAGAAGATTGTTATGGATATTTCGTCGTTCAGTAAAATTAGAAAAAAAAAAAAAAAGAAACAATAATTGAAATGAAAAAATAAATATGTGAATATAAAAATTTGCTAAAGCGGAAGAAGGAACAATTCAACAAAGCTTTATTAGATAAACTCGTAACGACAGTGGAAAACCAAAAAGAATTTTTGGGACGTTGTTCATAACGCGTCCTTCAAAAGAAAACAGCCTAGAAATACTATATCAGTTGACTCCTGGTTTTAATACTTTTAAAGCTTGCTGGAGACGGATGTTGACAACTCAGTAAATGAGTATCCAGCTGAAGTTGAAATGGAAGGCTATATGAATCGTCGGATCTCTAAAGATGAAATACTAGTAGCACTTAAAAAAAAAAAACCCATAAAGCAGCTGGTCCCAATGGCATTACTGCCTAACTTTTCAAGAATTTGAATGATCAAGTTGTATGTTTTTCTTCTGAAATTGTTTAATAACTATTTTTAATGGTGTGTTTCCTGAAAACTGGTTTGAATCTATTATTGAACCTATTTTCAAGAAGGGTGATACCAATAATCCCTACAATCATAGGGGAATTTCCTTGAGCGACGTTAGTAGTAAATTATTTGGTATAGTGATAAATGATAGACTGCAAGATTGGGTGGATGAACGCAATATCACAGGTGATTATCAAGCTGGATTTAGAGAGAGGATACTCAACAATCGACCACGTGTTTTCTTTACTAGCTTTTTGTACAGAAAAAAAAGTTTTGTTATAATCGAAAATTGTATGTTGCGTTTCTTGATTTCGAAAAAAGCTTTTCACACAATAAATCGAAATATCCTTTGGCCAATTCTCTTGAAAAATGGCATTAAAGATAAATTATTCAGATGCATTAAAAGCATTTACAATAATGTCAAAGCCGGAGTTTGATGTGGGTTCTATGTTAACTGATTACATTGCCAGCACATCAGGATTAAGCCAAGGTGATGCTTGCAGCCCTGTTCTGTTCTCTCTTTCCATTAAGGAATTGGCGGTCGAAGTAATTAATAAAGGAAGTCATGGCGCTCAATTTTCACTAGATGCATTCGAATTATTTATTCTTTTGTTGGCTGACGATGCTGTTTTGATGGCAGAACAAACAGTTACAGGTCTGCAGATACAAATGAACAGCTTACAACATGCGCTGCATCTCTTCAACTTAAATTTAATATGACTAAAAGTAATACCATAGTATTTAGGAAGGGTGGATATTTAAGTGTGAGAGAAAATGGTTGTATAACGGTGAAAGAATGCCTGTGGTTAATTCGTATAAATATTTAGGATTTTTTTTCTCTACGCGCTTGAGCTTCACTGCTGCATGCAAAGACCTTGCAAACAGAGCTAAGAATGCTTTGATTTATGTTCTTAAAAGGTTATACATGTTAAATAACAACTCTTTTAATTTATATATGAAATTGTTTAATTATCAGATACAGCCAGTTGTGAGTATGGCTCTGAATTATGGGGCCTAGACAATGCTGTTGTTCATTTTGAATCAGTCCATTTATTTGCTTTCAAAAATTTTTTAGGAGTAAACAGGCGAACACCCAATGACCTTGTTTATGGTGAAACAAATCGCTATTCAAGATATATATATATATATATATATATAATATATATAGGAATATTCCACGCAAAGCTTATGATATGTTATTTGACCTTGATGCAAAAGGTAAGAAAAAATTGAGTAACAAATGCTCGCTTATGTTTGTTTGAATATGGATTGGATTTATTTGGGCAAGTCAAGGCGTTGGAAATGTTCATGGTTTTATACGTTGTTTCAAGCAAAGGATGATTGACTGTAGGTGGCAGACTTGGTCTGATCATATTCAAACTAGTGATGGATTCAGCTTGTATAGAGCGTTTTGCAGTGACCACGGTTTAAAACATTATTTACATTTAGATATTGATAGGCACCTAAAATATATTACGACTAGATTTAGGTTCGGTATTTCTAAGCTGGCATTACATCGCTACCGATACAAAACGTCTATGTTCAAGGATTTAGTCTGTCCCTTATGTACTGAAAGCGAAGAAAGTGAGGTGCATTTTGTTCTGTTGCCCAGGTCTTAAACGCATACGCGAAACGTTAATTAATCCTAAATATCATAGACATTCTTCACTGTTTAAACTGAGTTTGTTAATGTCATCGACCAAACCTGAAGATGTGCGTGATGTTTCTTTGTTTTTGTGTAAAGGATTTAAAATGAGAGGTGTTGTGACTTCTTGAAAGGTGCATGAATACAATTATAACATCGTTAGCTTGTGTTTTGAATCTGTTATATATCTTCACTCAGTTACATGTTCACATTCCCCTTCTTGATGGGCTGAGGCCTAATCTGAATAAATCTATCTTGAGTCTGGAGTCTGGACTCTCTCTCTCTCTCTCTCTCTCTCTCTCTCTCTCTCTCTCTCTCCAGGAAAGTCTAAACGACGTGTCGGACTGATGTCATCAAACTCAATGGTCATACACCAGCCAAACCCAAATCTATGATTATAGCTACCTGCCAAAAAACACCGATTGACTCATCTTTGTCTTAAACTTCAGTTGAATGGCACTTCTATCGAGCAGGTAGATGAGCATCGTTTTGGGGGTAACGATAGACAAAGAATTGAAATGGCAATCTTATCTCAATAACGTATGCAAGGTAGTCTCAAAACACCTTTTCCTGTTATCTCCATTGAAGCGCTTCGTCAACAGTACTTTGCTTAATTTCTTTTTTCAATGCACACATAATGTCACCTATCAATTACGCTTCAACAGTGTGGGACGGGAATAGTGATGCCCACAAAAAAGGCTGAATTCTCTCCATAGACGTACAGCAAAACTGCTCCATCCAGCTGTATCTCTAAACAACAGACGAAAAATGTCACCAGGCTGTTAACGCAATTGCTGTGGGATGCAATTTTTCTTATTCAAATCTGTTTGTCACAATTTGTTGGTAGACTGTCTAACACTGTTGCACGTGAAACCCCTGCACTGTCTGCTGTTTAGGTTTCATCATTTTGTTTGTGTTTCTGCCACAGTGTCCAAGACACACCTGATAGTGGCGGTGTTTGTCGTTGTGCGTTGTTGATCATGGGCCCCTCAAGGCCCGCTCACCAGGTGACTGTGAAGGGGATAGACGATGATGCAGGGAACTCAGATTCTTACCATTTGTTGACCACGTAGCCTTGTGATAGTGGACTTGCTTTCTGTTTACGTTGGGGTCCCAACCATCATATGCATTTTTGTTGAACATCAACTGCGTCGGTTAACAATAGCTATGATTGAAGGCGACCAGTCGTTTTGTATCTGTATGTATACATGAACTTGTACAACGCAGCAGTGGTGCTAGATGCAGGGACAGATCTGTACTGGCTTACCGCTTCACCGCTCTCCTGTTTTTCACGTGGATTGCCGCCCACCACCCCTCGTGGGTAGAGTGCCGTAGTTTTTCTAAATTTTTTTCCCCCTGTACACGTCATATTATGTCATTCCTTTACTCTAATGGTGCAAATATTATTGCTGTATTATAACTGGAGACAAAATGGATTTCTGGCTATTTTTGTAAGATCCCATTGGTGTTTCTGGGAAATTTTTTAATGTTATCTTTCAACTTCTGAGACATTACGTTTTTTTTTTTTTTTTTTTTGTCATTGTGCCTATCATGATACATGTGCTCTGTCTCTGAGCTCTGTTAGAGCCGGGGGTGAGTGCTGCATAGCCATCAGCTTCTTTCAGGTCACTCAGCTCTCTTCAGCTCACTCAGCTTCTTTCAGGTCAGTCAGCTTCTTTCAGGTCACTCTTCTTTCAGGTCATTCAGCTTCTTTCAGGTCACTCAGCTTCTTCAGGTCACTCAGCTTCTTTCAGCTCACTCAGCTTCTTTCAGGTCAGTCAGCTTCTTTCAGGTCACTCAGCTTCTTTCAGGTCATTCAGCTTCTTTCAGGTCACTCAGCTTCTTTCAGGTCACTCAGCTTCTTTCAGGTCATGGAAGTCGCTGGGTTTTTTTTTTTTGTACGTTTTTGTAGATCATGGAAGAGATGTTTGTTGGAAAGGTTTTGGGTGGAGACAGAAGGGGGACAATTCAGGAAGATCCTTCTCAATCTCTCAGCTTCTCGTTTTTCACAGTTTTTACTGACCTTAGTTTGGTTAGGATGGGAGAGGCAACATTCTTCCTCTGTGTCAGCAACTGGAATTCAACAAGGCATCATGTATGTTCACAATCTTGACAGATACTATGCCATGTTATATCAATGCCCTTTTTACAAGACTGAACAGCTTTTTTCTGGCTCGACTAAATTCCTTCTTCTCTACCCACGCATTGATCTATACAAAACAAGCCTAGCTTACTCTGGACCATATGTCTGGAACTCACTTCCACCGAATCTACAAAATACGAATACTCTAAAACTTTTCAAGAAACATTTGCATAAATGTTTTATGTCTCAGTAATGTGATTATTCGATTAAAATGATTAGCGTCCATTGGCAAAGTGTTCTGTAAACCGTATTTTGAATACATCGTCTAAACATATAACCTACTCCGTTAAAATCGCTCATCCCCACTCCCATTATGTCTACCATCCCTTTCTTCCTCCCCCTACCAACCATTCTCTCTCCCCCCCCCCCCCCCCCCCCCCCCATCCCGACCTTTCTCTCTGTAGTTTTTGTTTGTTTGTAAGTTTTCCTTCTGTTTCACCACCCCCATGTCATATTACTTATATGAATAGATTGCTTATCATTGTAGAATTAGATTACAATGTCGCTATGTTTGAATTGTCAGTATGAATGATATGTGTAGAAATAATGCATGCATGGACAAGGACAGATTGTAAGACTAGTCTTTGGCCTAAAATCTTCATCCTTGCGTATTAATGATCAATCAATCAATCAATCAGTCTTTTTCTCTGTCGGTCTGTCTGTTTGTTTGTCTGTCTGTCTGTCGCTCTGTGTATGTGTGTGTGTGTGTGGTGTGTGTGTGTGTGTGTGTGTGTGTGTGTGTGTGTGTGTGTGTGTGTGTGTGTGTGTGTGTGTGTGTGTGTGTGTGTGTGTACAACCTTGAGTTAATCTGACAATAAATTGGTTTGCGTGTGTGTGTGTGTGTGTGGTGTGTGTGTGTGTGTGTGCCTGTGTGCGTGCCTGTGTGCGTGCCTGTGTGTGTGTGTGTGTGTGTGTGTGTGTGTGTGTGTGTGTGTGTGTGTGTGTGTGTGTGGTGTGTGTGACTCTCTCTTTGTCTCTCTGTCTCCGTCTCTGTCGCTGTCTGTCTGTTCTGTCTGTCTGTCTGTCTGTCTGTCTGTCTGTCTCTCTCTCTCTCTCTCTCTCTCTCTCTCTCTCTGCGTCTGTTTGCCATTAAAAGACTTTTAGGCATCAAAATGCACACACCTAGTGACCTGGTGTACGGAGGAAAGAAAACAGATATCCTATCTAAGAAACATAAGAAACATCCTATCAAAGAAACATATCCTATCTTAGACACAGAATCCTATCTATTAAACAGATATCCTATCTATTAAACAGATATCCTATCTATTAAACAGATGTCCTATCTAAGAAACAGATATGCTATCTGCTTAAACCCTGCGATAAAATGCGCCAGGTGTTTGTTAAAACTGACGAGAATGGATGAATGTCGACTAGCATATATAACGCCCAC
>JADBJO010003119.1:0-2500 GCA_016801955.1 Conus betulinus
ACGCATCGCTCCCCTCGCTCCCTCCCCATCCCCAACACATTCATCACCTCCCCCCCCCCCCCCCCCCCCCCCCCCCACTCTCGTCTATTCCACCATCACACAGTCTCCAACCTTTACCATCCCATACTTGGCCTCTATGAACTTCTTCTCTCTGCCCCCCGACCCTCGCCCGCTTCCACCAACCCTCCCTTCGCCTACGCTTCATCCGTTTGTTGCGGCACAAAGTGTCGCAATTACACGAAGTGTCGCAATGCGACACTTTGTGTTCTATTTCACTCCCCTCCCCAGCACAAGGTGTCACACAGCACACAAAATTTGACTTGCGACAGTCTGATCAGCCTTACCAGCACAAAGTGTCGCAAGCACAAAGTGTCGCAATGGCGCTATTCTGCGCATGTATTGAGTGAGCAAGTGAGTGATGGTAGGTGGAGAGAGATACAGTGAAGGTAAGACAGACAGGCAGAAGAACAGAGACAGAACAGACAGACAGATCGAGAGGCAGAGACAGGACAGAGACAGACAGAGATTCAGTTCATCATTTATTCATTCGTTCGTTTCGTTCATTCGAAATCTATGATTGCTAGGAAATAACTCTGTCAATCTGTTGAACAATAACAATCACTGGTAAGTGGTGAGACACACAGCTCCGTGTTTGAGCGCTCTGTGTTCATCAGTTAATTTTGTGGAACGTGCATGGTCGAGAAAAACAGATGACACCATCATGACCGCAAACAGACAGCTTAGTCTAGAGCCTTAGCCTTTTAATTATATTGATGGCTTTGGGCATCTGTGCGGACAAGTGGGAATTTCTGAAAAAAAAAGACATGGGTATACATTTGTCTGCTTAGAGCTTTTCAAACATATCGACACATGATTGTCACTCAAGGCAGACGATTTGTAAATTCCTACTCAAGACGCAATCAAAATTAATTGTGTGTTATCAACGTGTTCCCTTTTCGTGAAGTTGCGGTCCTGAACGCCATTTTTTTCTTTTGTGAAGTAATGGGGATATATGCCAAAAGGGGGCGGGGGTGGGGGACGGGAGCACTACAGCAGACCGAAATCTTGAGGTCTCACACACACACACACACACACACACACACACACATATATATATATATATATATATATATATATATATATATAATATATATATATATCTAATACATGTAGACTAATAAACCCATCTAAATCTGAACTGGGCAAAATAAGTAAGAAAATCTTAGAAAAAGCCATAAAAAACATAAAATCAAACACTGAATACAACCTCTGGAAGAACACATATGAAGTTATCCAATGGTTAAAAAAACTTAACCGAAACATGCGAACTGGTCGGACTGTTTATGCTATCCAACATCCAAAAACAACTCGGAAAGCAAGTCGGACTGTACAGAGACGACGGCCTCGCCGCGCTAAACAACAATCCAAGAACCATCGAAAACAAGAAAAAAGAACTATGCAAAATTTTCCAAAACCAAAACTTAAAAATCACCATCGAAGCAAACAAAAAGGTAGTGAACTACTTAGACATAACACTTGACCTCAACAACCACATATATAAACCATACAAGAACCTAATGACACACCATTTATGTAAACATCAATAGCAACCACACCCACCATCTATACTAAAAACCATACCCAATGGCATAAACAAGAGATTATCTAATCTGTCACATAATGAAAGAGTATTCAACAAAACGCAGCAGCAGAATACCAAGAGGCATTGCAAAAAAAAAAAGTGGTTACAGCTACAAACTACAATACAACCCAGATAACAACATGAACAAAAAAAAAAAAAAAAGGAAGGAAAAAGAAAATCACATGGTACAACCCTCCATATGATGGACGAGTAAAAAAAACAAACGTAGGGAAAGAATTTTTCAAAAATTTTGACAGCAATCCTTCCCAAAAGAACACAAATTGTCCAAAATATTCAACAAGAACACCATCAAACTATCATATTCATGCATGCCTAACCTTAAAAATATAATTGATTCATCCAACAAAATGAAAAGCAACACAGCAAAGAAGGGTGAAGAAAGGAAAGTACTAAAAAAGAACAGTGTCCCTTAAGCAACAAATGCCTCTATAACAACATTGTATACCAAGCCACTGTGACATCAGAAAATGAAAAAAAGAAACATACATAGGGATCACTGAAAATCACTTCAAAACCAGGTACGCAAACCATAAACAGTCATTCAACAAAGAAAAATACACAAAAACCAAACAGAACTGAGCAAATATATTTGGAGACTTAAAGACAAAAAAATAAACTATAAATATATCCTGGAAAATCATAAAAAGGGCATCACCATACAATAACATTTCAAAAAGATGCAACCTATGTTCAACAGAAAAATGGGTTTAATACTATGCAAACCACACTGAGCAACTCTAAATACTAAAGTAGAAAATAGTAAACAACTGCAGGCACAAATGGAAATCGTTGTCAGCAAACGCGACGACCCAAAACCATCCTGAGGAGAGCCAGCGC
>JADBJO010003119.1:12500-17500 GCA_016801955.1 Conus betulinus
ATTGACGTTTACTCTGGAATAAGCCATGAAAAGCCACTTCCCCTGGGAGGAGAGGATGGCCAACGGCATTGAAAGCTTTAGGAATATCACGAAAACAACTCTTGTAAGTTCTTAATACCAAGTTTCAAAAACCGCTTATCGATCACTTGCATGAGGGTGTAGCAAGAATGGTTTTCTTTGAATCATCCTGACTGCATAAGGTGAATTATATGATACTGATGCAAATGGGTAAGTAGACATTTGGGAAGGTACTTTTTGAACGGGTGAGAGAGAGAGATAGAGAGAGAGACAGAGACAGAAAGACAGAGACAGAGTTAGAGAGACAGTGCATGTGTGTGTGTGTGTGGTGTGTGTGTGTGTGTGTGTGTGTGTGTGTGTGTGTGTGTGTGTGTGTGTGTGTGTGTGTGTGCCCAGCATACGGAAACGGTATTTGGTTTGGAAGGTGGAACAAATGCCGGCCCATTTGGCCTGGAAGCAGAAAAGACATGGTGGAAGCGCAGGCTGAAACACAGGGACTGGGAGGCAGACAGATATGCTGGAAATGTACTTAGGCGCCCAGGGAGAGATTAGGACCAAGTGGCAAGTCTGATACAAATCTGCCACGGATGCTGTCTAGGGACGATGATGATCCACATTCCGCAGCGGTATCTTGCAACCAGAGAGCGTGAGCTCGAGGCGAGCCCGACGCACGTGCATCTCTCGCGCCAATTTAGCGCACCCTCGTAAGAAAAACACTGAGTGAATTATGCTATGGGAAACATACTGCATTCCCGTCTGAGAAAGTACAATCAGATTGAAATAATAGATAACTTTCTCTTTTGTCCCTCTCCTCCATTTGCACGTCTCCTGCCCCATTCCCATCCCACTACCCATCCCATCCTGCCCATTCCAACACGCCCCCTGTGTGTCTGTCTGTCTGTCTGGCTGGCTGGCTCTGGCTGTCTGTCTGTCTCTCTCTCTCTCTCATTATTACTCGATGTATCAAATTCCAAAAAAACCAAAGAGTTATCTGCATTGAGCTCACATTGCACTGACTATGCAAGAAAGCAAACGAGAGACTAACAGCAAAATGGATGGAATACAGATATTTAGAATATTCTGTGTGGAATTCGATGTCATAAAAAGGCTTTTCGAGGTTCGGTTACGACGAGGGCTGTTAGTAAAAAAAAAAAAAAAAAAAAAAAAAAAAGGAGCCTACAGATAGAACCGGCAACTTCCCCCCCCCCCCCCCAAGTCCATTTAAACTCCAGTACACAATTTTTCTTGCTCTGTGGATTAAAACTGATTTTTCCGGAAAGCATATCAATGAAAAACAATGTATATGGGATTTGACAAATTCTTTTGCTGCCTAGTGGACATAAATGAGAATGCGTCTCTGGAGGGTTTTTTTTTTTTTCCCTGTCCGTTTTTCTTTCTGCATCATTTTCCTTTCTGTTTACCTCCCTTTTCTTCTTTTTCTCTTCCCATATTTTTTTTTTTTTTTTTTCATTTTGTAACCTTTTTTTTTCACCACTTCAATACTTCAAGTTCCAGCATATGTTAAATACGTTTTAAACAAGCAAGTTTTTTCTCCTGCAACGGAAAACACATCGTAATTTTAGTTTAAGCACATGAGCAGATAAACTCTGTGTGTGTGTGTATGTGTGTGTGTGTGTGTGTGTGTGTGTGTGTGTGTGTGTGTGTGTGTGTGTGTGTGTGTGTGTGTTGTCAAAATGTCCGCGATATGGTCAAAGCAGAGAGCTCCGAAAAAAAAAAACCGGGGATATCACTGTTGATATGGACAATAAAGTATGCTAACTCAGTTTGGCAAAACTCATATACTCTGCTTTTAAGATAGTGCAATACTTTATCGATAATGGGAAACATTTGACAGGCACAACATCCATTCCTCAACAATGTCTAGCGATATCCCTCGACACTCCCGCCACTGTTGCAAGCTTCGCTGTGTTGGCATTTCCCCACCATTAATACAGGGCGGGGGATGTGATTGTCTTCTGTCCCTTTCACACAAAGAGCTAGCTGCTTGCAAACTTCCCTTTTTTCCGCTCCACTCTCTCTCTCTCTCTCTCTCTCTCTCTCTCTCTCTCTCTCTCTCTCTCTCTCCTCTCTCTCTCTCGTCCAGTATTACAAGACCTCAGAGACCAATTCCTACCACAAAAATATTTCAAGAATCCTTTTTTTTATTATTATTATTAGTTTTGTTAATGTCATCATCAAATGAGAGTACTGTTAAACCGTTGGCTATTTATTTATATAAAGCATTCCGGAGGTGAAGTGTTTATGTAGCATGATCAAGTCAGTATAAATCTGCGACATGAATCACAATGTATATCCACTTTCTAAAGGGCTAAGGCCTTTATGAATAAACTATCTCAGTCTTGAGTCTCTCTCTCTCTCTCTCTCTCTCTCTCTCTCTCTCTCTCTCTCTCATAGATAGATTGATAAATTGAAAGATTGATATTGAAAGATATAGATGTGTGTGTGTGTGCGCGCGCGCGTATGTGTGTGTGCTTGAGCTCGTATGTACGTACGTGCGCGTGTATGATCGAACTATATAACCGTAGTCAGCACTGATTTGACAGACGGGATGGGGGGGGGGGGGGGGGGGGGGGGGGGGGGGGGAGACAGTCTGTTGGACTGACCCTCAGGATAAGTGGTACTTCACCCAGTCTGGAATCGATTTGCAGGCGCCTGGTTTAGAGTGCTATCCCAAACAAAATCCACCTCTTTGAGCTATGCTGTTTTCAGCCCACGTCTTCACGCACTAAACTTTGGCACTGTAGGGAAAACGGATCCCTAGAAGAGGTGGGTAGGAGAGTAGGGGGCTGGTTGATCGAAGTGAATAAAGCGACGTGTTTCTCTTGTGGTGCTGAGGGGCCCTGGGGTTTGATCCCGCGCATGACACAGCAAAGTGAGACAGGGGTTGTCCACGGAAGCAACACCATGTGTGCACTTTCCGAGGGCCGCTTTTAACCCCAGGTCCCAGGTCCGAACGCTTGCATTAACCAACAGCAAGCAAACACAAAAATTGGCATGCACGTTGAATTCCATTCATCCATAGCAGAAGAGTAGGCCTTCGTGTACCGGTGAGTGAGACGTCACACACACACACACACACACACACACACACACACACACACACACACACACACACACACACACACACCGCACTAACATACTCGCACTCACACACATACACACACACGCGCACACGCGCGCGCGCACAGAGAGAGAGAGAGAGAGGAGAGAGAGGAGAGAGAGAGAGAGAGAGAGAGAGAGAGAGAGAGAGAGAGACAGACAGACAGAGACAGAGACAGAGACAGAGGTATCACATTCGACACGATCGCCGAAGACGGGATGTGGCTGCTGTAAGAGAGGAGTGGGAGGGGGTGGGGGGGTGGGGGGGGGGGGGGGGGGATTGAAACGGTCACATGCGTTAAACTGTCACCAAGGATGAGCTTCAGACTTTCCGCCGTGAAATGGAGAAGAAGGCAGAAACGGAACAGCAAACGTTTGAACGTTGCTGTTCGCTGAACGTTTCTCCAACATTGTTTACTGTTGAAAGTAAAAGAGAAGAAAAAAAGGAAAAGGAAGAAAGAAAGCAAGCAGATACGAAGATACGAAGGCCCTGCTTTTTTTTTTTTTTTTTTTTTTTTTTTTGGGGGGGGGGGGGGGGGGGGGGCTGCGTTTTTGTCAGAAAAGTATACTGACAGCATGATTAAAAAAAAAAAGTTTGCATGGAGTGAATATGCCATTCCAAATGAGACCCAGTTATATTTTCTGTAGGGATTTCTTCCTGCATTGAACACGTCACGCACTCTTAGTTCCAGCTGACATTGGCTAACGTTGTTTAAAAAGAGCATTAGAAACCCATCGGCAGATATGTGATCATACATTCACACGTGATTATAATTCACGCTCTTTTTTTCTGTGTGTTCCGAAACGAAAGGGAAGAAGAAGAAGAAGAAGAAGAAGAAATGATGACGACGACGACGACGACGACGACGACGACGACGACGAATAACGATGATAATAATGATGATGATGAATACATTAATATATTTTCAACGCTTTATGAGATAGATCTATACTGGGGAGGTTGTGTGTGTGTGTGTGTGTGTGTGTGTGTGTGTGTGTGTGTGTGTGTGTGTGTGTGTGTGTGAGAGAGAGAGAGAGAGAGAGAGAGAGAGAGAGAGAGAGAGAGAGAGAGAGAGAGAGAGAGAGAGAAATCAATATTATCATCGGATTGGCGCTCCTCTCTCAAGAACAAGATGAACGAATTTTTTTTTTTTTTTTTTTTTTCAAACATGAGATATTCAAACACGACGAGTGTGGCTTGATGTTGTTTTCGCACACCCCCCACATATAACCATTACCTCCCTTTGCCATGTTCTGCATTCACAAAAGGCTAGGCTTATCGTTAGTAGCCACACAACTGGTTTACACAAAAAAAGAAAAGAAAAGAAAAGAATAAGAACAACAACACAAACCAGGCCCCACAACTACCGTCAGCTGCTGTCACACATTATGTCGCAACAAATCCAAGATGATGAATTTTTGCGTCTCCTATTTCGGAATTTTGTTCTTCTTCTTCTTTCTTTCTTTTTGCCTTTACTTTTCTGTCTTTTTTCTTCTTTTCTTTTTTTTGTCTTTTTGTGTGTGTTGTGTGTGTGTGTGTGTGTGTGTGTGTTGTGTGTGTGTGTGTGTGTCTACATGCCTCTTGTCTTCAGAAGCTACCAAACCTCGTGGCAGCCAGCAAATCTGGCGGAACGGCATCTCCAGTCAATAGGCTGCCTGATTGTTTCCCATCGGTTCTCTCCCCATACCGGAACCGGCTCTGTCACGTGATCCGATGTCACTTCCAGTAACCGGAGAAATTGATAGAGCACAACATACAGTCCTCCTTGTCACAATGGCAAGAAAGGGAGGGGAGGGGGGAGGGGAGGGAGGGGGGAGAGGTGGGACGAATGTGCACGTGCGTCGTCCCCCCCCCCCCCCCC
>JADBJO010003119.1:20000-25000 GCA_016801955.1 Conus betulinus
ACCGCATGGAACCATGTTAGGGTTGTAACATTGTTAAAATCGTCTTTCAGGCGCATTTTTTTCCCCTCTTCTTCTTTTTCGTTTGTTGGTTTGTTTGTTGGATTGTTTTGCTGAACAACACTTTGGCATCAATGAATCAGTTCATTTGGAACATACTCAAAACGCTTTGAAATTGAGTCTATTTTTCCCTCAATTTTTTTTTTTAGATTACGTGGAAAATACTGATCTCTTATAGAAGCAAAAAAAAAATGGCGTCTTTTCGGAATAATTCTGAGCCAAAGGTTTCCCCGGAATGTGCTGTGAAGTGTACGTCGAGCGTCCTGTACATTCCAGAACTCTAACACCACATGTGCCGTAGTTCAGAACAGGGTATGCACCATGGAACCTCCTCAACTTTGGAAAAATACGACCACGTGTACAAAGTAGTGGCATGGTATCGTCGGCAGCAAACTCTTTCTTCTTGCCAGATGGTGGGAATTCTTTCAGGTTTTGGCGGATCTCAGTGAAGAAGTATATATATATCCATTTGTATGTCCCATTTGCAAAGTATTATTGTGTATTATGTCACCGACATCACTGATGCTGACGATAGGCTTAGAGTGGGAGGTCAGTTTCTGAGCATTCTGGATAGCTGCACGGTTGTGACTGTGCAGCACTGAGGAGTTTCTGGTCAATATATCTTATGTGTGTATATCCGTGACTTGGGTTGCTAATCACTTTTGCTATCATTGTGTTCACGAGTAGAAGTTCCGGGTATCTGTCCGTTTACATGTTTTTAGCTGCAGACACAACAGCAACAGCAGCAGTAGCAGCAGCAGCAGCAGCAGCAGTAGTAGTCGTAGTAGTAGTAGTAGTAATTGTTGTTGTTGTATTGTTATTGTTGCTGTTGTTGTTATTGTTATAGCAATAAAGAGTAATGGTACTAACAATAGTAGAAGTGATGACACTAAATTTTTGTTGAAGTAAATCGCACTCATAATGTATAGTTTCGCCAAGTCTTAGTAGATATTCAAAAACATGTACGTTTGAAAAGTAATCATCGAAATTTGAAACGTTGTATTGGACACACTTGCAGAGGCATTTTCACATAATCAAAAACAGCTCACTCACGGTTTGGTATGGTTATCTTCCCAGAGAAGCCCCCCCCGAAACTTTGATATTACCTGGCAAAAAAAAAAAGCCATGGAACACATCTTCTCTACCCGAGCGCTTTTCCCAGCACCTCCAGCAGCCCTGGCTAAGTCTCGGGTGGCATCATCACCTGAGAGACTCCGAGGGAGGTTCTGGCAGCTGGTGTTTGACACGTGGAAGCGAGACGAAGACGCAAGGGCGCCGGGCCGAAGACTAGAGCGAGAAGCAACAGCAGGCGGATTTCCTGAGCCAGGAGGAGGCGGGGTGTTTGGGGACGCAGTGTGAGGCAAGGGGTCCCGGTGGCGCTGCGTCAATACAGGGGTAGCCGTGTTTGGACCACTCTGGCGCCAGGCTTCCAGCATCTAAGGGCAGGCGGTGGTGCACGTGCCACTCGGGGGTCCACCCTGCGTTGCTTTTTGCGTGGAACTGTTGTCATGTGTTCAGCTTTGGGGGGGGGGGGGGGGGGGGGGGGGGGGGGGGGGGGGGGGCACGAGGATATCCCCATCATCTTCCCAGTGCCCGCATCTCTACGCTGTGATTTCCTTCAAATCTTTCCAAACCTTGACCGCTGCTTGGTCTAAGGATCCATATTTGAAGAACCATGCTGCGTTGGACAGCTTCCCACGCAAACCTTAGCTGGCTTGAAATCTAACTCGAGGGTGTCAGACTGTGTACCAGTGGTCTCCTGAAAACTCCTCGTCAGATCACGGGGAAGAACAAAGGACATCCAACAGGAGTACAGCAACTCTTTATGTACCCATAAAAGTATCTGTGCTACATCACATTCGGTGCCTCTCTTTCCAGATCTTACCATGTCCTGTATCAATCTCCTCTCCTCTCCTCTTCCTCCCCCCCCCCCACCCCTTCCCCGACTCCCTAGCTCCACGAACAAACCACTTCCTACTGTTTGACTTTTTCCTGCCCCTTCCATGGTGCGGAGCCGTCTGACCCTAAGGCCTCACCAAGTGGTCAATGACAGCAACATGTCACGAAGTGTTCAATGGCAGCAATATGTCACGAAGTGTTCAATGGCAGCATGTCACGAAGTGTTCAATGGCAGCATGTCACGAAGTGTTCAATGGCAGCAACATGTCACGAAGGTTCAATGGCAGCAGCAAAGTGTTCACAGCAACACTACGAAGTGTTCAATGGCAGCAACATGTCACGAAGTGTTCAATGGCAGCAACATGTCACGAAGTGTTCAATGGCAGCAACATGTCACGAAGTGTTCAATGGCAGCAACATGTCACGAAGTGTTTCAATGGCAGCAACATGTCACGAAGTGTTCAATGGCAGCATGTCACGAATGTTCAATGGCAGCAACATGACACTAGGTGTTCAATGGCAGCAACATGTCACGAAGTGTTCAATGGCAGCAAGCACATGTCACGAAGTGTTCAATGGCAGCAACATGTCACGAATTGTTCAATGACAGCATGTCACGAAGTGTTGAATGACAACAACGTGTCACGAAGTATTCAATGTCAGCAACATGACACTAAGTGTTCAATGGCAGCAACATGTCACGAAGTGTTCAATGGCATCAACATGTCACGAAGTGTCAATGACAACATGTCACGAAGTGTTCAGTGGTAGCAACACGTCACGAAGTGTTCAATGGCAGCAACATGTCACGAAGTGTTCAATGGCAGCAACATGTCACGAAGTGTTCAATGGCAGCAACACGTCACGAATTGTTTAATAACAGCGGCAACATGTCACGAAGTGTTTAATAGCAGCAACATGTCACGAAGTGTTAAATGGCAGCAACATGTCACGAATTGAGCATAATGTAGCAGCATGTCACGTCACGTGGTTAATAGCAGCAACACGTCACGATGTGTTTAACAGCAGCAACATGTCACGAAGTGTTTAACAGCAGCAACATGTCACGAAGTGTTTAATAGCAGCAACATGTCACGAAGTGTTTAATAGTAGCAACATGTCACGAAGTGTTTAACAGCAGCAACATGTAACGAAGTGTTTAATAGTAGCAACATGTTACGAAGTGTTTAATAGCAGCAACATGTCACGAAGTGTTCAATGGCAGCAACATGTCACGAAGTGTTCATCAACAGCAACATGTCACGAAGTGTTCAACACCAGCAACATGTCACGAGGCTTTCAACGACAGCAACAAGGTCACGAAGCTTTCAACGACAGCAACAAGGTCACGAAGCTTCCAACGACAGCAGCAGGTCATGAAGTTTTCAACGGCACTACGTGTGACGAAGCTTTCAATGACAGCTACGTGTGACGACGTTTTCAAGGACAGCAACGTGTCACGAAGCTTTCAGTGACAGCAACATGTCACGAAGCTTTCAACGACAGCAACATGTCAAAAGCTTTCAATGATAGCTACGTGTGACGAAGTTTTCAAGGACAACAACATGTCATGAAGCTTTCAGTGACAGCAACATGTCATGGAATAGTAGCAGCCGATGGTCAGTCTGCACGAGTGCCATCATTTCAGATCGCTGTGCCCCGTTTGGACACAATCCACCACATTCAAAAGACGGCAAAACACCACAATAGCAAAAACAATAACAAAACCCCAACCACACGACAACAGCAAAACCCCAGTCCACCGGTTTGTGTGGCTTGCTCTGGCTCCAAAGGCGCGACCAGATGTCGGTAAGTATGGGAAACAGACGACCATGACCAGGATTTGGGGATGAGCTGGAAAGGTCATCAGGGGAGAGCGTAGACCTTGGCCAAATTTGAATGGATCTTGTGTCTCACCTCTGATCCAGATCCGCGCCTCAGCTCCGCGTGCATGCACGCGCACGCACACACACACACACACACACACACTCTCTCTCCCTCAAAACACACACGTTGTAATTATTCATTTACAAACATAAAAACTCTCTCTAGCTCTTTTATTTATATATATATATATATATATATATATATATATATAACATCTTAAGTAAGTAGTGGGGGAAACAAGCGCAGACTAACAATTCTTCAGTCATTATCGTAGTCACTTTGTCAAAGATTTGAACTTGTAGAAAAAAAATTGAAGATGAAGAAAATGGGGGGGGAAAGATATTATAAATATGAGAAAACCCTTCACTAGCTGCCTGAGGGAATCATCATAATCCCTCTCGAAGACACATCTATTTGTATTGCCTGCTCCCAGGCCTGCTCCTAGGCCTGTATTGCCTGCTCCTAGGCCTGCTCCTAGGCCTGCTCCTAGGTCTTTCGTCCGCTGGATCGGATTCATCAGGGAGACACGGCTCGCTGTGTCTGTGCTCTTGGTCAAATAGAGACACACCACAGTCCATAATTCTGTGGTGTTCTCACCACCAAGGGTTCAGAAAAAGAATCCAACAGCACCCCCAAAGCAGCCAGCGAGCGAAGGGTAGTAAATGGAAAAAAACGAAAGTGTGGAGAGGGGAAAAAAGTTGCTGAAAAACTAAAAGCATTATGCAAAGAGTATAAAAATGTAGGGGACAATCTTTGAACCTATGCTTGAGGATCCATTCAAGGATGCAAGGGAGATCACAGATAGATAGATAGATAGATAGATAGATAGATAGGTTTTACTTGTTTTACGTCACTTTCATAACAAACTAGACTATAAACATTTTGTTTAAAACTAAACTTGGACGTAACATTAATCCTTATCAACGCGTACGTCCCCCCCTATCCCTTTCCCACGCCGTGAAACTCCGGTCTTCAACATTTAACGTTCAGCACCGTAAATGTTTACCCCATCCCCACAGTACAGCTGTTCCAGCCACACAGACAAACACACGTCTGTTCCATCGGCTCTCTTGGCTCGTGCCACTGGCCTCACCATCTCTGCAGGTGCCTTTTGACTGGCTGTCCATTAAAAAGGAAGAAAAGGGGAAAAAAAAAAA
>JADBJO010003119.1:32500-37500 GCA_016801955.1 Conus betulinus
CTGTTGTCCCTAGAACGAGTGCGAATGCATAGCGTGGTGTAGCCTTTGTTCTGGTAGTGGAAGGGGGGGAAGGGGGGGGGGGGGGGTTTTTAGGGGGATGGCGGAGGGGTAACGGAGGGGAGGGGGATGCCTTGACGTGTGTTTGTTTACCTTTCAAACTGCAATAGTCCTACAGAAGTTTTGTCCGAAAACAAACTGTATAGTTGTTGTAGGATCTTCCAGGCTTACTTACGACTTTGGTTCATCATTTTGTTCGCTGGCTCTCAGATTGCGCTTCAGATTTCGTGGATTGAGAGGGGGTAGATCACTCAAAGAGTCGCTCGCGCACGTTCGCGAGCACACACACACACACACACACACACACACACACACACACACACACACACACACACACACACACACACACACGCACGCACACACACACACACATACACATAACACACACACACACACACACACGCGCGCGCACGCACACCGCATTACACACACACACACACACCGCACACACACACACACACACACGCACGCACGCACGCACGCACACACACACACACACACACACACACACACACACACACACACACACATCTACTGTTTAATCACAATGCTTTTAAAATGTTCCTTTATCATAATGTGTTTCACACAAAAAAGAAGAGAGAGAAAAACTCTCAAAGAAGATCGACAGGAGAATGAGACTAAAACTGAAACTGACAGGAACGGGTGTGGGGTTAAAAAGATAACGTAAACATTAACAGTGGGTGTCAGTCAGGCAGGTCTTTGTGTGTGTGTGTGTGTGTGTGTGGTGTGTGTGTGTGTGTGTGTGTGTGTGTGTGTGTGTGCGTGCGTGCGTGCGTGCGTGCGCGCGCGTGTGTGTGCGTGTGTGTGTATGCGCGCGCGCGCGGCGCGCGCGTGCGTGCATAGCCGTGTTTTTGTTTGTGTCTGCGCGTGTTTGTGTGCGTTTGTATACCAATGATTGTGTGTGTGTATGTGTTTGTGTATGTGTGTGTGGGGGGGGGGGGGGGGGGGGAAGGGGGGTGGAGTGGTAAGGGGAAGGGATGGGGGAGAGGAAAGGGGTTGAGGTGTTCGCTTATATTTGCTCGCTGCTAGCGTTTTGAAAGAAATTTTTCAAACTGAGAGAGAGAGAGAGAGAGAGAGAGAGAGAGAGAGAGAGAGAGAGAGAGAGAGAGGACAACTGAAGAGTGGGGGGAAACAACACACACACACACACGCACACACACACACACACACACACGCGCACACAACGCGCGGGCGCGCACGCCCGCCCACGTGAGCACACACACACACACACACACACACACACACACACACACACACACACACACACAGAGAGAGAGAGAGAGAGAGAGAGAGAGAGAGAGAGAGAGAGAGAGCAGCACTGTTTAGATTGACACTTAGATAGGAGGATGTGGGAATTTTTGCCCGCTCGCGCGTCCTATCTGAACGAGCTTTGGAACATAGATACCGCAGATAATAAAGCGGTGGAACTCAGTTGGGAGGTGTCTGCTCGTACAACGACGTCTGAAGCCTGTAGACCTGACGGTCCGCCGAACGCTTGAAGAAGACAGAACATTTCACACCATGTCCATTTCATGTGAGTCTGTCATTTTGAAATCCAACCGCTGATTTTGTGAAACGTTCAGAAAGAGACTGACTGCAGAAGCATTGATTATAATTTGTGCTGGGTGTTTTATTATCCTCGCATATCAATCAATCCACGACTTTACACCGTTGTGCGATTTTGCTTGCAGTTTCTCAGGGAAACTTATCGAAAATAGCAGTAGAAACACCTGACCTGCTGAAAAAAAATGTGTGTCTAAGAATATCCTCACATCTGTCTGGATAGATGTAGAAATAGCCTTACATGATACCGTCTGTCGAAATCTGTTTGGATCTTTACAAAAATGTACAGAAACCGCTGATCGATTTCTTCTACATGTACTGTCTTGGAACATGACAGGGTAGGGTCTTCATTTATCATCCCAAATTTAAAAAAAAGAAAGAAACTTAGGACTCAGACGAAGGATGTGCCCATTTTTCAACTCAGAGCTTGTAGCTACATTACCTAACTGATATTCCTGGTTCAACGGCCAATTAACAATATTCATTTTATTTTCATGTTTATTCACAACTATTTCTTAGTGTTGTTTTTCGGCGTAATAAGGATAATCAGAATACATTTGATCTTGGAGATCAAGTTGTTTACTTCATTGTCTTCAGACAAAGAATTCTTGCTGAATTTTGTTTTTAATCTTAAGTTTGTCGGCTACCCACCTCAAATTGAACTAAATAATAATCATGTAGCATGTTTGTTCAGCATACGCGGGTAGAATTTCTTCATACAGTCCTTCACAAAACGGCATTTTTCTCCGTCTTCAGTCATTCGTTTTGCGCGTACTTCAAATGGTTAACGGATATACACATGACATATAAACTGGTTAACCTTCTTCAAACATCATCAATCCATACATAATCATGCAAACGTTTTATACAGTAATGATAACGGGAGAAGTATTTCCAAACTTGCATTTAATCAGGAAAAGTGTATCTTGGAGGCAGAGGTAGTTTGTTCCATGTCGCCGGGGCGGGGTAGGGAAAGATCTGTCATCGTTGGGGTTTGTTCTCAGCGTGGGCAGTGGCAGAAGAGCTTAATTAAGCGGAGCTGACGCGAGGCAGTGGAGATGTGAAATGATTCAGAGAAAGATCAGGAGATCAGGGAGCAGCACCAGAGATGACGGCAAAGTGGAGGGTGTAAGCTTACAACCGATCTGCTCAGAGCTGGGGAAGGCACTGCAGCGAGGGTAGAAGCGATGTGGCTTGTTGACAGGTAACAGGTATGAGGACCAGTTGAGCGGTAGATTGTTTTTATTACTACCATGATGATGATGACGATGATGATGATTTTTGATGATATTGATGACGATGATGATGATGATAATGATTATGATGTAGATCATCATCATCATCGTCGTCATCATCATTGTTATTATCGCTATTATCATCATTATTACTATTGTTATTGTTGTTGCTGTTGTTGTCGTTGTTGTTGTTGTTACCGGTATCATCATCATCATCATCATCATCATCATCATCATCATCATTCATTATTATCAACATCGTCATCATCATCATCATCATCATCATCATAGTTTCTACAATTATTGTTATTCTCGTATTATCGTAATTATGTTTTTGTTATTATTATCATTATCATTATTATGATTATTATTATTGCTATTATTACTATTATGATCATTATCATCATCATTATATCATATTGTTATCATTATCAATATTATTATTATATCGTTTATCATTATCATTATCATTATTATTATTATCATTATTGTTATATTATTATCTTTATCATCATGATTGAGTCTCTTGAGAAGGTAGCTGTAAAGGTCAACAAGAGGGGAGAGGTGAAGAAGGAGGGTATGGGGGTCTCTAAATACTGCTAATCACTCGAGGTTTTTGCCCATGATTCTATTCAGGAATTTGAAACAAAAAACTTCATTAGCTCTGTTCATTAGAGCATCGACTTTGCTTTCTGTAGGAACTGTTGGCTCCAAACTTACAAAACAAGCATTCGTTCTGTCTATCTGAATGTCATGATGATTAGCTGGAACCGGTGTAGTGGTTGATAGGTTCCCTTTCTCATTCTCCAGGAGGATCTTTTTCGTCGGCCATAAGCCTTTCGCCTGAAATGGGGTTGTAAAATTATCAAAAATGTTTGAAGTGAGTACGCGCCCTCTCGCCATCAGATATCTGGGACAACGTAAACTATCAAATGGTAGGTATGGCATTCAAACTTCTTGGAAAACAAAACAAAACAGAAGTTAAAAAAACTAACAGAGCGCAAAGAAATGCTTATTAAATGCGAACTCAACTCTGAAAAAAAAGATGCTTTCCTGTTTCAAACCCGAGAGCAAAAACAACCAGAGAGCAGAAACAACCAGAGAGCAGAAAGAAACAACGAGCAGAAAAAGAAAACAGTGAGCAGAAACAACCAGAGAGCAGAAACAACAACGAGCAGAAAAAGAAAACAGCGAGCAGAACAACCAGAGAGCAGAAACAACCAGAGAGCAGAAAAAGAAAACAGAGAGCAGAAACAACCAGAGAGCAGAAAAAAGAAAACAGAGTGCAGAAACAACAGAGAGCAGAAACAACAGAGAGCAGAATACCCAGAGCAGAAAAAGAAAACAGCGAGCAGAAGCAAAACCAGAGAGCAGAAGCAACCAGACTTATCGTCTTCTGACTGTCCACTGCCACACACGCCCTGCCGATGTCATGGACTCTCAGGATTTTCGGGCCGTTTCCTGTCGGAGATGTCCACCTCAACTCCACAGAGGGTGGGGGAGAGCTGCAGCACACTGGACAAACCAGCAGGAAAAGGCAAGTGAACGTTTCCAATCCACATCTGTCTGATTCATGCTCATACTGCCTGTCTTACTGTTCACCGCTGACAGCGAACTGTTTGTACTGACATCGTTTCTCTCTGCTCCCCCCTCCCCTGGTAGTTCCTGTTTGTACTGACATAGTCCCTCTCCTCTCCCTTCCCTGTAGTTCCTGTTTGTACTGACATAGTCCCCTCTCCTCTCCCTCCGCTGTAGTTCCTGTTTGTACTGACATAGTCCCTCCTCTTCTCCCTCCCCCTGTAGTTCCTGTTTGTACTGACATAGTCCCTCTCTTCTCCCTCCCCTGTAGTGCCTGTTTGTACTGAAATAGTCCCTCTCTCTCTCCCTCCCCTGTAGTTCCTGTTTTGTACTGACATAGTCCCTCTCTTCTTCCCCCCCTGTAGTTCCTGTTTGTACTGACATAGTCCCTCTCTCTTCTCCCTCCCCCTGTAGTTCCTGTTTGTACTGACATAGTCCCCTCTCTTCTCCCTCCCCTGTAGTTCCTGTTTGTACTGACATCGTTTCTCCCTTCTCCCTCCCCTGTAGTTCCTGTTTTGTGACTGACGTCGTTTTCTCCCTTCTCCC
>JADBJO010003119.1:47500-55000 GCA_016801955.1 Conus betulinus
ACTCCATATCCGTACCAGTAACACAGATGACTGGACAATCCACCTTTCCTGTTGCAAGTTATGCAAAAGATAAGGAAATCGACGTTGACAAACATTCACGGAAAAAATTAGAATGCCGGCCAAGGATGGGAAAGGGGAGGGGGAGGCGGGGGGAGGGGGGGCGGGGAGGGGGCGGGTACATCACATTTTGACTAATCATGTGTCGCCCAAACCTTTGTTCTTGTGAATAATCGCAAGAGTTATCTTCCCAGGGCTCCAGAAATCTCGAGAGTAACGTTGCACGCGAATTTTCCTCGCGGTTCGTGAAGACAAATAGTTGTCCTTTCACAATGGCAGAGTGAGAGCAAGAATTAATCTATTTTTTATTATTATCACGATGTTGTTTGGATTGAGTGAGTGGTGTGAACGCAGTTAACGGACTAGCATATCCCTTGAAATAATGATTTCATCCCATCTCACACTGGCTGGAAATGTCCCAAAGAACCCTGATAAGTTCCTTCATGGTCGGCTGGGCTAAAAACAACATCAATTGAATGGAATGGAAGACGCCTAAGGGTCGATGACTTTCTGAGAGTCTTCGTTGTTACACCATCACAACCACCATCATCATCATCATCGTCGTCGTCGTCGTCGTCATCATCATCATTATCTCATGTATATTACTTTTTATGTCTCCAGCTCTATGTAGAACCCGTGACAATTGTACTTGATGCAATTATGATCTGAAATAGATAGGTTACATCTAGTATGGGGGTGAAACATGTATGTGACAGAATGAAAATGTACAGGGTGAAACGTGACAGGGCGAATCGTGACTGGGTGAAAGTAACTGGGCAAAATGTGATTGGGCGAATCGTGACTGGGTGAAAGTAACTAGGCAAAATGTGACAGGGCGAATCGTGACTGGGTGAAAGTAACTGGGCAAAATGTGATTGGGCGAATCGTGACTGGGTGAAAGTAACTGGGCAAAATGTGATTGGGCGAATCGTGACTGGGTGAAAGTAACTGGGCAAAATGTGATTGGGTGAATCGTGATCGAGTGAAATGTGATTGGGAAAATTGTGATTGGGGAAACATATGTTGTCAAAGTTTGATTGGATGAATCGTGATTTGGCAAACTGTATTTGGGCTAGACATGAGTGGTTAAAAAATCATTGGATGAAAAGTGATCAAACAAATATGATTGGGTGAACCATGAGTGGGTGACACGTGATCAAACAAATATGATTGGGTGAACCATGAGTCAGGGTGACACGTGATCAGGCAAAATGGGTGAAACGCGTTGGGGGTAGCATACCATTGGGTGAAACGGGGTGGGTAAAATGCGATTGGATAAAATGGGGTTGTGAAAATGTGTTATTGGATGAAACGGGTTTGGGTAAAATACGACTGGATGAAACGGAGCTGGGTAAAATGTCATCAAATTAAACGGGTCTGGGTAAAATGCGATTGGAAAAAATGGGGTTGGGTAAAGTATGATAGGATAAACGGGGTTGAGGAAAATGTCATTGGGTGAAACATGATGATTGGCAAAAGGTGATGGGGTGGAACGAGACTGAGCGAAAAATGCGTAGAACGTGATTGGGCGAAAGGTGATTGGCTGAAATATAATTGGGCGGAAGGTGATTGGCTGGAACGTAACTGGGGGAAAGGTGATTGGCTGAAACGTGATTGAGCAAAACGTGATTTGGCAAAATGTAATTGGCCAAAACGTCATTGGGCAACACGTGATCGGGGTGAAAACATGTTGCACTGTAAGGAGAAACCCCTTAAGTTATCAATATTGGCGCGGATCCGCCAAGAGGATCCAGTCAAAGGGCTAATCCGGATCCGTTCGACCGTAGCGGAGGTCTGCGTTCTCCGAGTCCCTTTCTACTTTTGTTCCGTTTTGTTTTGTTATGCCTGTGGTTACGATGTAGAATCCTGGGGCCGAATGCGCTCAGATTTGATTTAATACAAGGTTATTGCTGTAGAACAGTTTCGCTTAAAACTTTCATTTGGTTGCCATATTACGATCCTGCATCTCTCCCCTTCTCCTACCCCCTCCCTTTCATTCGCCTCCTGCTTCTCCCATATCACATCCCCGTCCCCTTCTAGGTTGTGTTTATTTTGTTCTTTGTCTGGATCCCACAATCTTCGCACACTTCTTCATTACCCAGTTCAGTTTGATTAACTTGTGCAAGAGGGTACAAGCAATTGCATGCGAAGAAGAAATAGAAGAAAATGAAGGAGAGGAGGAAGAGGAGGAAAAGAAGAAGAAGAAGAAGAAGAAGAAGAAGAAGAAGGATAAGAAGGATAAGAAGAAGAAAGAAGAAAGAACAAGAAGAACCTGATGATGATGATGATGATGATGATGATGATGGAAAGGGCATACCCAAAATGAAAGAAAAAAAAACATACGAAAACGAATGAATGAATACCTAAACAGATAAACAAATAAACTGTGCAATATGCAAAGCACAAGACGTACTGTTCTTCTTAAGCATTCACTTCACAGCTCACAGAGTCAAGTCCACGCTGATTCTTGATATATGTGTATGTAAAAACTGTCCCGTGTCCCTTTGTGAATGTAGGAAAAGAAAAACAAAAATCACATTTGAAAGGTTGGGTTGATGATCTGAACTAGTTTTCAAAAAAAAAAAAAAAAAAAAAAAATGGGCACAGAGGGGCAGAATTCTTCCCCACAGAAATAAGCCATCATGGTGAACTGAACTCAGTTTCCCTACCTCACCACGGGGAGATCCGAGGAAGAGCGGTACAGTTCTCGTGGTACGGATGGCGATGACGATGGTACAGGTGGTGGTTGACGTGTGCCTGTTCATGCCTTTCAAACATCGTTCGGTCAGCTGATCAACAGAAGTACCCGGGGTACCTGGAGCTCAGCAAGAAGAGCTGTAGGCCTCCTTCACACCTGCTCGGGTGGTCTTTGGTTTTCGTTTCCCTCTTTGCAGTTTCGCCCTCTTCGCGAAGGTCGTGTCGTCACATCTAGACCTGTTGGCTGGTCTGTTCGTTATTAAGATTACACGAAAAACTACCGAACGGATTTTAACGAAATTTGGTGGAAGTTTCCAGTGTGGCCCAAGGACGGATCCGTCAAATTTTGGCGTGGATCTGTCTCGCAGTCTCGTGATTGGCCTTGAGTTTTCTTGTCTGAAATATCTGTGTGAAGCGCTTTCAACACATCGTAGCCAGCAACTTGGATTGGCGCCGTGCGTCCATTTATACTTTCTTGTACACACATTTCCTGCTTGTTTTAAAAGTAAACATTGTGTTGCTGTCAGCTTGTTGATCAACACTCCACCGCCCCCCCCCCCCCCCCCCCTTCTCCCGAAACCATTCCAAATAGATCCACCCCCATTCGAGGGTTGTTTTTGCATTTTTGTGTGTGTGGGTGTGTGTGTGTGTGTGTGTGTGTGTGTGTGTGTGTGTGTGTGTGTGTGTGTGTGTGTGTGTGTGTGTGTGTGCAAGCGCTCGCGCTTGTGTGTGTGTGTGTGTGTGTGTGTGTGTGTGTGTGTGTGAGAGAGAGAGAGAGAGAGAGAGAGAGAGAGAGACAGAGACAGAGACAGAGAGAGAGAGAGAGAGAGAGAGACCTATATCGCTCTCTGGTCCGTATGTGGTAGAGGTCAAGCTCTAAAATACGCTGTAAGATCAATGAAAAATTGTCTTATACCTGAAGGTAAAACATGTAAAACCGTGCATTTCTTGCAGATTTGTAGTTCGTGGAAAGTGCCGTATCCATCTTGCCGCGAGCGGCGAAACATACTTTTGCACTGGGCTGGTAGAGGAAGGGGAGGTGGAGGGGAAGGGGGGGGGGGGGGGGGGGGGGGAACCAGCCTTTACCACAACTGAACGTTTTCTTTCAAATTTGACAAAAGAGAGGAAGGGAAGGTGGAGGGGAAGGAGAGGAAGAGGGAAGGTGGAGGGGAAGGAGAGGAAGGTGGAGGGGAAGGAGGGGAAGAGAGGAGGTGGAGGGGAAGGAGAGGGAAGGTGAGAGGAAGGAGAGGAGGTGGAAGGGAAGGAGAGGAAAGGGGTGGGAATGGGGGCGGAAGACTCCCACCGTCCAAATTTTCAAACAGTGAGTGCGTGCGTGCGTACATGAGTGCGTGCACGCGTGCATGCGTGCGTGCGTGCGTGTATGTGTGTGTGTGTGTGGTGTGTGTGTGTGTGTGTGTGTGTGTGTGTGTACGGGGGGAGGGGGAGGTGGTATGATAACATGCAGTTAATTTGTTTTATCCTGGGAAGGTGTTTTTCATCCAAGGAAGCTGTTTTTTCATTCAAGGGAGTGTTTTTTTTTTTTTTTTTTCAACGAAGTATTTTTCGTTCAAGGGAGCAATTCTTTTTTCTTTCAAGGAAATATTTTTTCATTCAAGGGGGGCACTGGGTTTTTTTTTTCATCGAAGGAAACTTTTTTTCCATTCAAGAAAGCATTTTGTCGTGAAAGAAAGTATCTTTCATTCACTGAAGCACATTATATCCAAGGAAGCATTTTGTTTTTCATTCAAGGAAGTGTTTCTGTTTCATCCAATGAAGTATTTTGTCATCCAAGAGAAAACTTTCTTTCACCCAACAAAACATTTGTTTCATCAAGAAAGCTTTTTTTTCTACTAAGACAGGTTTTTTTCATAAAAAAAAAAGCTTTTTCTTTTTTACCCCAAGAAAGCTGTTTTTCATCCAGGGAGGCTTTTTTCCATTCAAGGCAGCAAAACATCGCCATTTGATTAAATCGGAGCCAAGATATTACCCCTGAGGTATCTCACCAAAGTACCATTCAGGGAACACACAATTTCATTACTTAAAGTGTTCAAAAAAAAATTTTTTTTTTTTTTCATTTTTTGTCCTTTTTTTCCCCTGGGTAGTCGATGTCTCACTTACTTCAGATATTGGGAGGAGGATTGGCGGAGGGTGTGTGTGAGGGTGTGGGGGGGGGGGGGGGGGGGGGGGGGGGGGGGGGGGGGGGGGAGAGCACCCAACATTTTCACGGGGGTGGGGCGAATGTGCGCGCCGCTCTGTCCTCCCTCACTGGAAGTTGTCAGTGAGTGGCACCAAGGCTTTACGTCTGCCTTTAGGATATAGCAAGAACACCTGAGATTTTTTTTTTCTTCACGTGATGATGATGATGATGATGACTATGATGATGACGACGATGACAACAACAATGTCAACAACATTAGTAGTTGAAGTAGTAATCTGGTTTCAGATACATAAACAAACAATAGCACGGTACTTAGTTTATGCTGTATTATTATTATATTTTATTATTATTATCATTATTATTACTATTATCATTATTCATCATCATCATCATCATCATCATCATCATCATCATCATCATCAACATCATCATTATCATGATGATGATGATGATGATGATGATGATGATGATGATGATGATGATGATCATGTTATCATTATTATTACTGTTACTAATGTTATTATATTATATTATCATTAATATTATATTATTGTTGTTTGTTGTTGTAATCTTTTATTAAAATCTTTATCATTTTCATTATTATCATTATCATCATTCATCATTATCATTATCATATCATAATCATCATTATCATAATCATCATTATCATCATAATCATGATGATGATGATGATGATGATGATGATGATGATGATGATGATGATGATAGTAATAGTATTAATAGTGGCAGCCGCAGCAGTAGTTGTCGTAGTGATGATGATGATGACGACGACGACGACAACGATGATGATGGTGATGGGTGATGATGATGGTGATGGTGATGATGATGATGATGATGATGATGATGATGATGATGGTGATGATAAAAAACAGCGGCTCCTCTTCACTTCTCTCACAATGGAATACAAAGGAAGAAATTTAAAGCTGCACGGCGCTATTTTGATCGTTTGTTTATTTCATTATTCATTATTTATTTATGTGATGACGTTAAAAGCAGCTACCGAGAGCCAAACATTTTTAGATCGATTTTATCTTGATACTGGATAATTCAGAATTGGCAGAAGCCACAAGAAAAAACTGAAGCAACCTCAAAACGATAACACACACACACGCACGCACTCCCAGAGAGAGAGGAGAGAGAGAGAGAGAGGGAGGAGGAGAGGAGAGAGAGAGAGAGAGAGAGAACCACCTGCCACCCCTCCCTAATTCTCGGAGACAGAAACCAAACTTCCCGTTCACGATTTGAGGCGTCACACAAAAACACGACACGAAACTCTTCCCCCGACAAGAATAGGACAAGCAAGTGCTCTCCCTTTCTAGCCGGTGCGCATCGCGACATCCCCGAAAGGGGGCGACACATGATCTCTCCTTGAGCCAAGGAGAGGAAAGGAGGAATGGGAGGGAAGTGGAGGGGGGGTAAGGAGGGGGGGGGGGGGGGGGGCGGCTTGCAAAGTTGAAGAAAGATTTACGAAGGTGGCCACCCACGACGACAAATGAAAAAAAAAAAAAAGAAGAATGAAAAGAAAAAAAGAAAGAAAGAAAAAGAAAGAAAGACAGCAAGGGAGAGAGGGAAGAGCGCGTCGAATTGCCTTTCCGATTGACCAGTTGACAGTTGCAATGGAGTTACGGGCCCTGGCCGTCTTGTGGCAAGAGGTTTTACAGGGCTCTCGGAGCATGACAAATATCCGCTGAAACCTGACACGGGCTAAATTCAATTTGTCAACGCTACCCTCCTCCCCTTCACCTTGAAGGGCGCTTATTGAGATGTTATCGCCGCACACAGTGAAAAGCCAAGGAGTTGGGGAGGGGGGGGGGGGAGGTGGAGGGGGGGGAGGGGGGGGGGGATCCCTGCTCTCCCCTTTTGGCTTTCCTATAGAAGAGGGTCTTTTGCTGTCGATGAAGGGGGGATATTTGTGTTAAAACAGGCGGCCGGGGAGGGAGGGAGGAGGAGGACAGGGTGGGGGGGGGGGGGGGGAGGAAAGGGACAGAGGGAGGTATTTCCGTTTCCTCGTTTGTCTTGTTGTTGTTGTTGTTGGCGGAGACCGCGGTCACTCCTCCCCATAGTGTCAGGATGCCAGCCTGGTGGTGCTGGGCCCGCCGTGGGCAACACGCCCCCTTCCCTTCTGGTAATCCGCTTGCAGAATGGCATTCCGTTCATCCCGGGCCCCACCCCGATGTCAATGAGATTACCGCCTGACCTGCTTGGGGAGGGACCCGGGGATCAGGAGAAATGGTCGGGACGATGTTGGTCTTACAATATCTTGACAATGATGGCCAACCCTTTTGTCGTTATCCTTACAGTGGAATAACATCATAGATCCGTTTTGTAAAAATTTGCGTGCTTGGGGAGAAGGGTATGGGGGCGGGAATCCGCGAGAATTTATCTATAGGGGTCTGGAACTTTGCCGGCGAGGTTTCCTCTTTTTTGTTCTGTTATTGTGTGTGTGTGTGTGTGTGTGTGTTGTGTGTGTGTGTGTGTGAGAGAGAGAGAGAGAGAGAGAGGGGGGGGGGGGGGGGGGGGGGGGGGTGGGGAGATAGGGGAGGAAGGGGAAAAGGGAAAAGGAGGTT
>JADBJO010003119.1:65000-72500 GCA_016801955.1 Conus betulinus
GTTTTTTGTCGCTCACGTGGCGGCGGATTGTAAAGGTTGTGATACTTTATTTCGTTCGAAAATTGTTAATTCTGTATGCCGTTTTTTCTTCTTTTTTCTTTTTTCTTTTTCTTTTTTTTGTTTTTTTGTTTGTTGTTTTATTTTTTCTTTTTCCTTTTCCCCCTCCCTTTTTTTTTTTTTTGGTTGTTGTGTGCCTCACACATTTCGTGGTGGGTACTTCTCATGTTGCGAAGGACTGGGCTGGACAGGAAGAGATGAGAGAGGGCGAGAGAGGGAGGGACGAGGAGTGGGAGAGAGGTGGAGGCGGCGGAGGGAGGAGGGGAGGGGAGGGGAGAGTGAGGGGAAGAGGTGAGCTGAGGAGAGAGAGGGAGGGGGAGGAGAGAGAGATGAGAGGACGAGAGGAGGAGGGAGGGAGCCCGGAGAGAGGACAGAGGATGGATGTTGGGAGGGGGGAGTGAAGAGGATGGGGGTAGGCGAAGGAGAGGAGGAGGGGGGAGAGATGAGAGAGAGAGATCCTACGATGAGAGAGGAGACATGAGAAGAGAGAGAGAATGAGAGAGAGAGAGGAGAGAGAGAGAGATGAGGGAGAGAGAGACGAGAGTGAGAGAGACGAGGAGATCAGAGAGAGAGGAATGAGAGAGAGAAATTGGGAGCAGAGAAATTGATAATTTACAATAGATCGAATGCTTCGGCTTTTGTTGAGTTACACTTCATAACACACACACCCACCACAACAACACACACACACACACACACCCACACACACACGCAGCGCACACACACAAACACACACACACAAGCACACACACACATACACACACACCACAACACACTCACAGACGAGAGAGAGAGCGGAGACGCGGGATCCAGGGCTTCAGGGAGAGACGAGAAGAGGAGAGACGGGAAGAGTGAGAGAGAGAGAGAGAGGATACTATAAAAAGGATACTTCGTGCAATAGAGACACACATACATAAACAAACACACACACAAACCCCACACCACACAACACCACACACACACCAACACACACACAACACACACACACATAAAGCTCGCGCGCGCGCGTGCGCGCTCGGCGCGAGTGCAAGCCGCATGCACACTCGCAAACACACAGCACACACACACACACACACACACAAACACACACACACACCACACACACACACACACACACACACACACACATAAGCTCGCGCGCGCGCGTGCGCGCACGGGCGAGTGCACGCACGCATGCACACTCGCACACACACACACACACACACACACACACACAAACACCACACACACACACACAACACACACACACACACACCACACACACACGCATACACACACACACACACACACGCAGGAGCCCTTTTAAGATACCGTCGCATACAAGCAAATACACTTTCTTTACGTACACATACCACACACGAAAAAAAAAGAGGACTGAAAAAAAAAAAAACTGTAAATACTTTAAACGGCGGCCAGTCTGACAGTGTGCAAAAGACAGGACACTTTGACAGAAGGACAGACAGGCAGACAAACAAACAGACACTGTGTGTGCATTCCCCTCAAACAAGTTCCAGGAAACTGTCTTCAAACGGTGCCATGTCATCGAAAAGACCCCCACCTCTACTTGCCAAAGGGGAATGATTCCTCCCTTCCCTGGTCCCCGCGTTCCCAACCCTCTCCTCCCCCCCCCCAGGGGAATGATCCTCCCTCCTTCCCTGCCCCCCCCCGTCCCCCGCGTTCCCACCCCCCTCCTTCACCTCTCACCTTCCCTTCCCCCCCCCCCCCCCCCCACCCCCCCCCCACGCCCCCCCCCCCACTCCTCCCCCCCACCCCCCCCCCCCCCCTCCACCCCTCACACCCTTCTCCGCCGCTCGACCCCACCTTCTTCCGTCCCCCCCCTCCCCCCTCCATCACCTTCTCCGTCCCCCCCGCCACCCATTCCCTTCCCCCTTCACCCATGAACGTTAACCAGCCTAGCTTTTTTGTCTTCCAACGTTTCCCACCATCCATGAAATGCGTTAATTTTTACATCAGTTCTCTTTATAGGTGGTGTCGTTGTTTGTTGGTTTGTTCTTCTTTTGTTTTCCCTTATTATCCATTTAGGTCATGGTGGGGATGCTTGTGTGCTCTCTCTCGGTCTCTCTCTCTCTATTCTCCTCTCGGCTCTATCCTCCTCTCACCACCACACTACACAACCTCAACTCTCTTCTCCTCGTACAAACTCTCTACTTCTCTCTACTCTCCTCTCTCGCTCTCTCCCCCTCCTCTCTCCACCGTTTTCGGGCGGGCTATCCGCGAGTTCCGGCCCATGGCTGCCGCGATCTGTGTAATGCGATGGCGCTCATGCTCTCCATCTGCTCGCTCTCCCAGCCCGCGCGGGGCAGACGCTATACGGGGGCGCCGCGGCCGTCCCGCCCCAGCTGTGCGTTCACTTCTCCTCCAGGCGTCCAAGACTGCCTGATCGGCGTGCGAGCGGAAAGAGAGAAGAATTGGCAAAGGATTGCGCGCTCGATCTCAAAAGCTCTCACACAACACATCACAGCCAGGACACACACACACACAGCGATACCGGCACTCTCTCTCTCTCCTCTCGTGAGTGTAGACCAATAAGAGTCAGAGAGATCCTCTCTCTCCTCTCTCTCTCTTATTCGGAGGACTCTCTCATCGATCCTTTAAATGGAGTTCCGATGAGTCGAGTGTAGATTCGCTGCGTTGAATGCTAGATGTCTGCTTAGAGAGAGTCGGCGGGGTGATGGAGCATGAGAGACTGATGGGGAGAGTCCGCGAGTAGGACTGTGGGAAAACGGCAGGAGAAGACGTTAGATGACTTGCCTTTATAGCTGGGAGGCGGAGAGAGGACGATAGAGAGCGAAGAATGTCAAAAGGAGGCCGAGGGGCGATAATCAAAGCTGCATCTAACGCAGCAACATGTGCACCAAAATAAGTACAACACAAAATGAAATGATCACGACTTTGCAATCGTTCAAAAAAAAAAATGTTACTTACGATTCAGTAACAAGTTTTAAACATGTAATTAGAACCATGAAGAGCCACTATTTGATGATAAGAGATGGAGAGATGAGGTCACAAGCAGCGTAAGTCACGCTGAACATGGCAAAAGTGCTGGGCCTGATTAGGTAGTTGGTGATAGTTCAAATGTGCTAACTCAGTTTTCTTGATTTCATAGTAATTTGTTTTTTAAACTCACTGTGTGGGGAACGGAATCTTTCCCGTGACGTGGTTAAAATTTGTACTTGTTTATAAGAAAGGGGATAACAGCCATTCTGATAACGATCATGGCGATTCTCTAACGAGTGTACTAAAGCAAAATTTACACACATTTTTTTAGATAAAAGATTGTCTACAAAGGCAGAGAGAAAGAGAGAGAGAGAGAGAGAGAGAGAGGAGAGAGAGAGAGAGAGAGAGAGAGAGAGGCGCGCGCGCGCACACACACACACACACACACACACACACACACACACACACACACACACACACACACACACACACACACACACACACACACACACATGGCGCGCACGCATGTGTGTATTTGTTGTCCACCGTAAACTTTTGAATGGTTGTTTGTTCAATTGATCTAGGTTTTTCCCTTTTTTTTTCCTTTTGTTTTGTTTCGTTTTGTTTTGTTTTGTTTTGGGAAGTATATTATTTTTTTTCTTATTCGCTGTCCTTCGGTTTTCTGTTGGTATCAAAAGAAGTTAAAATTTACCGGAAGTTTTTTCATATACCATATAACATTATTTTTGTGTGTGTGTGTGTGTGTGTGTGTGTGTGTGTGTGTGTGTGTGTGTGTGTGTGTGTGTGTGTGGTGTGGTGTGTGTGTGTGTGTGTGTGTGTGCTATTTATGATCATTTTGAACCATCAAAGTGGTAGGGATACGATTTTAATTGTCAATTTTTAATTTGCTGGATTAAAAAAAAAAAAGATTACCGAACATTTGAGCCTAGCAATGTCCGACAATTCTCTCTCTTTCTATTCTGCCATTCCCGACCCAGCCAGTGTAACGAGGGGGGGGGGGGGGGGGGGGGGAGGAGGAAGAGGAGAGGGAGTAGGATGGAAGAGAAGAGTAGGGGGACATAACAGTAGTAGGGGGAGGATAAGAAGGGAGAGGAAGGTGAGTGTCTAGGTATGACAGTAAGATAGATATGTTTAACACTGCAGTTTGTTGTGAGAGAGAGAGAGAGGGGGGAGAAAAAGAAAGATACAGAGGGAGAGGGGGGGGGGGAGAGAGAGAGAGACAGAAGGGGAGGGGAGGATGAAGAAGAGGGGCCAGCTTGCAATCTTCTCTGTTACAACTGTGTTTGGATACGGGATGATGCTTGGTGAATCATGGTAAAGCTTGCAGGGAGGGAGAGGGGGGTGGGAATACGAAATCTGAGATGGAGAGAGAGAGAGAGAGAGAGAGAGAGAGAGAGAGAGAGAGAGAGAGAGAGAGAGAGAGAGAGAGAGCGAGCGTGGATAGGGGTGATAGGACGAGATGTGAAGCGATGTTTACATGCATACGTCCACAGGTGAATGGATTTCGAATCGAGAATAAAGAGATGGGAGGAAACAGACAAATAAAACTAAAGCGTGCTATCCTTTCGTCTACGTTTCTCGTACTTGCAAGCGTATACAGATGTGTGTGAGTGTCTGTATGTATGCACGTGCGCGCGCTGTTATTTGTACGTATATTTTCTGTATCTTTTTGCCTCTGTGTGTGTGCGTGCGTACCTCTGTGTGTGTGTGGTGTGTGTGTGTGTGTGTGTGTGTGTGTGTGTGTGTGTGTGTGTGTGTGTGTGTGTGTGTGTGTGTGTGTGTGTGTGTGTGTGTGTGTGTGTGTGTGTGTGTGTGAACGCGAGCGCCCCCGCCCGCGCCTATGTGTTTCTTTTGTGTAAGTGTTTGTACGTCTGTCCGAAAATGGTGAGAGAGAGAGAGAGAGAGAGAGAGAGAGAGAGAGAGAGAGAGAGAGAGAGAGAGACAGACAGACAGACAGAGACAGACAGACAGACAGATTGTGACGAGTGGGTGGAAGGTTCTTCAGTCCCCAGACAAATTGAGGGCACCCTTCCTTGTTTTTTTGTTGTGTGTTTTTTATGGTTGGGTGGTTTGATTTGGTTTGTTTAGAAGTTCGTTGTTTTACTCTTCTCAAACACTTCAATGATCATTATCCACATGTTTCACTCTTTTAGACGTTTGTTAAACTGTCCCATCATGTGTGCCCACTAAGTGGCGTGACCCCCCTCCCCCCCCCCCCGCCCTCCTTCCCTCCCCCCCCCCCCTCCCCCCACGCCCAGCTTCCTCCCCCCCCCCTCCCCCCAACTGCACCGCTCATTCCGGCGCCTCGTCCACAGCCACACCCTGACTGGTCCCACCGGCACCGGCAGTTCACAGGAATCAGTCAAATCGTCCTGAGGCAATCCATCAGAGCAGACACTGCACTGCTGCCCAGTCACTATGCTGGTGTTGAGAGGTGCCTGTTCTGATCCAGCATACGCAGGGCACCACCTACTAAGACCCCTACTGACGGATACAACTGCTTGTTCTACTGACGGATACAATTGGTTGTTCCTACTGACGGATACAATTGCTTGTTCCTACTGACGGATGCAATAGCTTGTTCGCGGAGCCAGCGTGAGTTGACCGTCCCCTATGGAGGGCGCCAGCACGTCCAGCGAGTTTCCCCATGAACGTGCCGATACCCACGGCCTCGTTTGCCGATACCCACGGCCTCGTTTGCCGATACCCACGGCCTCGTTTGCCGATACCCACGGCCTCGTTTGTCGATACCCACGGCCTCGTTTGCCGACACCCATGGCCTCGTTTGCCGATACCCACGGCCTCGTTTGCCGATACCCACGGCCTCGTTTGCCGATACCCACGGCCTCGTTTGCCGATAACTACGGCCTCGTTTGCCGATACCCACGGCCTCGTTTGCTGATACCCCAGGCCTCGTTTGCCGATACCCACGGCCCCTTTGCCGATACCCACGGCCTCGTTTGCCGATACCCACAGCCTCGTTTGCCGATACCCACGGCCTCGTTTGCCGATACCCACGGCCTCGTTTGCCGATACCCACGGCCTCGTTTGCCGATACCCACGGCCCCTTTGCCGATACCCACGGCCTCGTTTGCCGATACCCACAGCCTCGTTTGCCGATACCCACGGCCTCGTTTTCCCATACCCACGGCCTCGATTCGATGTCACCCAAGGAACAGACGAGGGGAGAAAATCGAATCTGAGGTCACTATGAAGGCAGAGCATAAACCATCACAGAATTTAAGACTTTTTTTAATTATTCATGCTGATCATTGAGGATGTGGATGATGAAGATGCTGCTGTGGAGTTCCATTACGGTCTGCGACTCTGTGCAGGACTGCTCTCTACGCTTTTCTGCACCAAATTTCCCGTAGTCAACCAGGCCCGATAGTCCACAGAAGTATTTTCACCAGGAGAGACGTAACCGTAGGTACGGGCCGAAAGTGTTACTTCCCATGAACTTTTCGGCAACGCAATATATGGACGATATGAAACATCAACGCTTAAATCGCTCGAAAGTCATTATATTCCATGAAGATATATCACGTCATAAATAGTTAACAATTCGTTAACAGTGGCTTCATATTCATTCATGGGGAAGACTGTAGCACTCTTGCTGGGTGGATATTGTGCTGCTCTTGCTGGGTGGATATTGTACTCTTCTTGCTGGGTGGATATTGTGCTACTCTTGCTGGGTGGATATTGTGCTACTCTTGCTGGGTGGACATTGTACTCTTCTTGCTGGGTGGATATTGTGCTACTCTTGCTGGGTGGATATTTTGCTACTCTTGCTGGGTGGATATTGTGCCGCTCTTGCTGGGTGAATATTGTTCTCATCTTGCTGGGTGGATATTGGGCTGCTCTTGCTGGGTGGTTATTGTACTCTCTTCTTGCTGGGTGGATATTGGGCTACTCTTGCTGGTGGATATTGTGCAACTCTTGCTGGGTGGATATTGTACTACTCTTGCTGGGTGGATATTGTACTCTTGCTGGGTGGATATTATACTCTTGCTGGGTGGATATTGTACTATTGCTGGATGGATATTGTACTCTTGTTGGGTGGATATTGAACTCTTGCTGGGTGGATATTGTACTATTGCTGGATGGATATTGTACTCTTGCTGGGTGGATATTGTACTCTTGCTGGGTGGATATTGTACTATTGCTGGGTGGATATTGTACTATTGCTGGGTGGATATTGTACTATTGCTGGATGGATATTGTACTATTGCTGGGTGGCTATGGATTTCACTTTTGATCAGCGTCTGTGCCGTGGCTTGACTTCTTGACTTCGCCCTGTGATTTCCCAGGGGAACACAGGGCTGCGGCAACACTGCTCCAGCGGACTGGGGTTCCGGGCTGACCGCCTTCAGCTCGCCCACGTCATGCCGGCTGTCTTCACTTCGGAATCCATGCACTGGCACCCAGTCTGTGGAGGGCGTCCCACCTTCCGTTTCCACTGTG
>JADBJO010003119.1:90000-102500 GCA_016801955.1 Conus betulinus
TCTCTCTCACTCTCTCTCTCTCTCTCTTCTCTCTTCTATCTCTCAAGCTCTCTCTCTCTCCTCTCTCTCCTCTCCCTCTCTCTCTCTCTCTCTCTTTGTACGTGTGTGTGTGTGTGTGTGTGTGTGTGTGTGTGTGTGTGTATGTGTGTGTGTGTGTGTGTGTGTGTGTGTGTGTGTTGTGTGTGTGTGCGTGCGTGCGTGCGTGTGTGTGTGTGTGTGTGTGTGTGCGCGCGCGCGTATATGTATGTGTGTGTGTGTGTGTGTGTGTGTGTGTGTGTGTGTGTGTGTGTGTGTGTGTGTGTGTGTGTGTGTAACAGAAAGACAGATAGACAGACAGACACTCAAGACTCAAAAGACTCAAAAAATTATTCAGATAAAGGCCTTGATACCATACGAAATGGGAATGTACACAGAGAGAGAGAGAGAGAGAGAGAGAGAGAGAGAGAGAGAGAGAGAGAGAGAGAGAGAGAGAGAGAGCGTATTACACACGCATGAAAATCGTTTTTCTTACCCATCTTGTGTGTGTGTGTTGGTTGTCCATCGGATCCGATGATGACATTTATGTTCTGCAGCTCATCGATGCACGCGAAGGTGGCTCTGCAGTCCTAGCCTGGAGGCGCGGAGTCTTGAACAGTGGGGGCATTGGAAGTCCGTTGTTGTGATCACTGCTGATGCAGCCCTGTGTCGCTTTTCTCTGGCATCAGTGAGCATCTTGTACTGTTGATAAAACGGATCAACAGCAGTGTCCAACACCCCTGATTTTTTTTTGTTTTTGTTTTGTTTTGTTTGTTTTTTTGTTTCCTTTCTACTTCATGCAAGTATTTGGAATCTACGTACAATTCTTTAAGAGTCTTCATGTTTTCACACAGCCATTTTAATGCCATATACATGTCGTTTATAACCCAGCCGACCGCGAGAAAGCAGGACTGCTGACGTGTCAACATCGATTTGATACGTACATATTGAAAACGTTCATTCCAGACATGATAAAACAGACTAGAATTGGATATGCATTCCACAAATCGGACAACAACAACAATAACAACAACAACAACAACAACAACAACAACAACAAATGCAGAGCAAAAGAAGGGGAAGAAAAAGACGAAGAAGAGAAGAAGAAGATAGATAGATAAGGAGGAATGAAAATAAAACTGAGGAGCAGGGAAGACGGGGAAGAAGAGAGAAGGAAGAGGACAGAGAGAGGCAGCAGTTTGAAACTAGAGACAATGAGATCAAGGAGGAAGATAGATAGATAAGGAGGAATGAAAAAAATTGAGGAGCAGGGAAGACGGGGAAGAAGAGAGAAGGAAGAGGACAGAGAGAGGCAGCAGCAGTTGAAATTAGAGACAATGAGATCAAGGAGGAACAGACAATTTGGACGAGAAGGACTGAGAAGAGGGGATCAAGAAAGATGAACAGAAGGAGAAAAAAAAGAGGAGCGGAAGATCAAGAAGGAAGAAGAGGTAAAGAAAATAAAAGGAGAAAAACGAAGAGGAGATCAAGAAGGATGAAGACAATAAAGGAGTAGGAGAAAGAGGAAGGAGGAAAGGGTGGAGATGAAGAAAAAGAGAGAGAGAGAAAGAAAATGAAGGGCACAAGAAGGCGTAAGAGGAAAAAAAAGGGAAGACAAGAGGAGAACGTAGAAGAGGAGGAAGAAGAAGAAAAGGAAAAGAATGGAAGGAGGAGAAGAGGAAGAGGAAGAGGAGGCGGTCAAGAAGGTGGAAGAGGAGAAAGCGGAAAAGAGATTGAGATGAAGGACGTGGAACAACAGGAGGAAGAGGAGGAACGGGAAATCAAGATGATGAACGAGGAGGAGGAAAAGGAAGAAGTGGGAGAGATCAAGATGGTGAAGGAGGAAGCAGAGGAGGAGAAGTCAAAGTAGAAGGAAGAAAGAGATAGAAGAAAAATATAATAAGATCAGAGAGAATGAAGAGAGGAAGAAATGAGATTTTTAAAAAATGGAAAAAAAGATGGAAGAGGAAAAAGGAAAAAAAATGGCATTCGGAAAGGTAAAAAGGTAGTACTAAGAAGGAGGAGGAGAATAAACAATGAGAGGAGATGGTAGATCAATTCAATTTCTATTGTTTATCAAGACAAACAGGAAGAAATCAAGAAGAAGGAAACCGAGAAATAGAAAGAGAAGGAGGAGGAGGAAGAGTAGGAGTGGATCAGCAAGAAGGACAGGAAGGAAGTAGAAGGAAGAAGATGGTCCTGGAGGAAGAAGGGGAGATCAAGAAGAGAAAGAAGATATGTGGACGGAGGAGGAGAAGAGCAAGCCGAATAAGCAGAATAAGAAGAAAAGGGGAAAAAAATACGCAAACAAAAATACAAGAAAACAAACATCAACTCCGTCAGTCACCAACTAGCCTAGCATTACATTGAGAACAAACGGAGAGTTCCCTCCTCTTTGAAATTCCTGAAAACTCTGAGAGATCTGATCAAAGCTCGAACCATGTTTCTCACAGGCGGCTCCAACTCGACTCGACCCGATCCGATCCGACCCGTCTCCCTTACCCGACAGATCACTTCTGCTTGACTCCCCTTCATCGCTCTTTTTCTTTTTTCTTTTTTTTTCCCCATTATTTTTTTTTTTTCCTTTACCACATTCTTCCACGCCCGCCCACATGCATTATTTGACTTCATTAACATACCGCCAGGGAGCGCTACCGGCACCCCCCACTTCAAAACCAGCGGCTGGCGGCGGCCTTTCCAGATCCATAAAAGCCCCGCCGTAATCTCGTTGTCGCGAGAACTAACGCGCGAGGTGAAGGAAGGAATCCTCCTGGTATGCTTTTCCATCGCCTCGGGCGGTCGTGGGCAGAGCAAGACTCTGAAAGTCTGTTCTGCTCAAGAGCTTCCAGAGAGAGCTTCTCCCCCCCCCCCCCCCCCCCCCTCCCCCTCTCCCCGGAGTTCCAGAGTGGTCCGGGAGAACTCTAGATATTGGTTGGAGGTTTTGCTGGCATTCCGAGGGTCTTATTGGAGCCGTGTTTCATTGCCTGCAGTCGGATGTTGTTCCTTGTCTTCCCATTTGTCTTTATCTCCGCGTGATGCTGCAGCTTTGTGCGTGTGTGTGTATGTGTGTATGTTTTTGTTGTTTGTTTTTTTGTTTTTTGTTCACCCCATTTACTTCCCACAAATCCGCACTCTTTGTCTCGGTTTCAAGAAATATGCAGCAGATAAACAGGGATCTGGAGATGCTAGAAAACGGAAACCCCCCTATTCTTCTCCCTCTCCCTCTCGTGCCGTTCTACCATCGTTCTTGTCTATCCCCGACCTTCCCCTACACTCCTCCCTCCTTCCTCATCAGAATGAAGGATCAAACGTAGCTGTCTAGCACACACAGATGTTTGTACAAAAAAAATCATATTGAACTTCTTAGTTTATTCTTTTGCTTCCAAGCTTCTTGCTATTTTGAAAGTCATTTCACCTTTTGTGACTTCAGACCTCAATTCTTGTTTTCAATGAACACTTTTTTTTTTCTTATTAATTATGCAGTGTACTACATACAGTATGAGTTACCAAAAAAAAAAGACAAAAAGGAAAGGGGGGGTGGGAAGGAAGGTTAAAAAGGGGGTGGGGACGGGACGTAGGGGGTCCCCATTCACGCACAATATAAAGCACTCTCATACCTACAAATATACAACTATTCCAAATATACGCAGCCAGGGCAGAGCTAACATGTGTAATTCGATACAGATAAAAGATAAGCTTTGTTTCGTACATACTCGAGTTTAGAACATTCAAGAATGGAATAGCACGGGATCCATTTTGCTCAGACTGTGTGCGTGTTCCATTTACAATAGCCGTAAAACGTTTTAAATCATGTCTGTCCTTTAACAGTGCAAGAGCGGTTTGTACTTAGGATTGATGATTTAACAATTTACATTTGTATAGATCAGACCTCAATAGACCTATTCTGGAGGAAAAGAGGGGAGGGGAGGGTAACATCTGTCTTTTCACTGTGTACATAGAGTTATCTTTTCTCAGTTTATGGGCCAAGCAATCAGATTTAGAGACCCAAATATCTTTACTTGAAGCGTACGCTAAGTAATGATCGGGATATTGACTGTCTACATTCTAAACGCGCCACTTCATACCCAGGTCTCAACATTTTTTTCTCTCTGACTGAGCTGTTCAGCTGACTTCTAGGGCAATGTTGCTTTGGACGTGCCTTCTTTCATCTGTCCCTTGAAAACGGCGGGGTCACTCACTGAACACGAGCTCTAACACAAATTATCTCCCTTGCGGATTTCCGGACGTCGTCTAGTCGATTCAGTTCAAGTCATGTTGTCTGTAGATCAGTCGAGCTGACCCTTGTCAGGGCGGTCACGTCATCGAAATTGATTCCATGACATTTGTCAGAAAATGACGACAATAAACAAGGTTATTCTAAAAGGGTCAAGGGTTAAAGTTCCCATACTCTCCTAGCTGTGGCGGCAGTGAACTGTCAGACATTCACCGCGTCTATGGCACGACATGATGGAAGGTGGAGCCCATAACTCTCCACCTTCTCTTCACCTTCTTCCCTGAACTGAAACAGATGCCCGTAAAGTGGTGGATGGACGAAAAAGGTCTTTAAGCCGAAAAAAAAATCCGTCCCCCCGCGAAGGTTCAATTTCTCGATCGTCAGCTCTGCAGGCGAACGCTGTAACCATTTGACTACGACCTCCTTATAACCATTTGACTCTCCTTATAAGCATTTGACTACAACCTCCTTATAACCATTTGACTACGACCTCCTTATAACCATTTGACTACTACGACCTCCTTATACCCAAAACGCTCTAAAACGGAATCAGTTTTTAACGCAAAATTTTTACAGGATTCTGTGAAATGCGGAGCCTGTTTATATGAAAAAAAAAAAAAAAAAAATATATATATATATATATATATATATATAATGCTGAACTATTAAGTAGTGGGGGAAAACAAGTGCAGGTTAACAATTCTTCCATCATTATAGTAATGATTTGGCAAAGATTAGAAATTGAGAGGGAAAAAAAAAAAATTGAAGATGGAATAAATGGGAAAATGTATATCATAAATATGAAAACCCCTTCACTAGCTGCATGAGGAAACTATCGCAATCCCTCCCGAAGACAGATCTATATGTGTCGCCTGCTCCGAGGCCTTTCGTCCGCTGGATCGGACTCTCATCAGGAGACACGGCTGATTGTGTCTGTGCTCTTGGCGTCAGATAGAGACACACCACAGTCCATAATTCTGTGGTGTTCCGACCGCCAAGGGTTCGAAAAAGAATGCAACAGCACCCGCAAAGCAGCCAGCGAAAGGTAGTAGAATTAAACAAAACGAAAGTTTGGAGAGAAGAAAAAAGTTGTGTGAAAACTAGAAACATTACGCAAACAGTATAAAATGTAAGAGACAATCTTTGAGCCTATGCTTGAGGATATATATATATATATATATATATATATATATATATATATATATATATATATCATCATCATCATCATCATCATCATCATCATCATCATCAAAGAGAACAGTACAACAAACGAAACGTCTAAACGAAGTGGTTTCTGTTTCAGCCTTTCCGTAATCTTCAATGCTATAAAGAAAACCGTCTCTGTAAGGGATGGAGACCCGAAAGGAGCTTGTTTCAAATTATGCATCACCCTTTTTCCCTAATGCACCACCTTTTTTCCCTTATGCACCACCTTTTTCCCCTTATGCACTACCTTTTTCCCCTTATGCACCACCTTTTTTTTTCCCTTACGCATCATAAACAATGACATCTTTCCGTTGCTGTAAGTTACGATCTCAGTTCTCACCCCCAAAAATCAACACTTAAAACTCCTTTTGGCCGACTTGAAAAAAGGTTTACGAGCCATAGCCTGATGACCGCATGGGTAGCGGACTTTCAGAGGTTCATCGTGTCTTGTGCGCGGCATAACAGAAGGCAGAGTTCATCCCTCTCTCTTTCCGCTGCGTTGAACTTTCCCTGGACTGAATCAGGTAGCCATGTACCTCTGGGTGGACAAAAAGGGTTTTCAAGCCGAAAAAAAGAATTGGTTCGAAGTTACGACAGTATCTGGGTCGGCAGATCTTTAAAATGAAATAGAACAGAAAGGAAATGAAAATAAGAACACGCCGAATTTCAGCATCATTGACGAGTTCAGTATGTCTGAAGAACACGACAAATTACTTAGTAATAACGAGTAGCGGTAGGTCTTCAAAATACTTTGTTATTGTTGTTACTGTAGAGGATATACCTCGCTGACATTCAGTGCAGACGTCCAAGGCAACAATGAAGTAGAAACTCATCCAAGAACTTTAAAAAAGAACGCAGCGCGTCTGTGAAGAGATCATGAGTGTGTGTTAAACCGCTTGAACCGCTTTTGAGATGTTCTGTAGTTTGTGTGCTTCAAGTGAACACACTAGGGTTCATATAGTTTTAAGTCCCGTCACATGGACATGCGGGGGTCACAGTTTACATATTTTGGGTGCCAAGGATTTGCGGGGGCAGAGGGGGGGGGGGGGGTGGGTGCGTGCGTGTGGGCGTTCGTGCGTGCATTCGTGCGTGCGCGTGTGTGTGTGTGTGTGTGTGTGTGTGTGTGTGTGTGTGTGTGTGTGTGTGTGCGCGCGCGCGCGCGCGCGCGCGCGTGAATAACTGCACATTTAAGCGTGAGAGTAGTATTACGAACGGACATTAGTAAAAAAAAAAAAAAAAGTAGTTTAATGGATAGTAAAATACAGCTGATGTTTTAAGAGAGAAAAAAAAAAACGTACATAATGGCATGAAATGAAAAGCAAAAACTGTTTTATGAATAAGATTCGATTTGTACACGTTTGATAAGATTTGTCTTTTTACTGATGTTCAAATTAAAATTGCATTCATGAGTGGCATCGATGATGTCATCGACGATAATCATAACTGTAAGAGACTGGCCTCTGGGTAGAAAAACAAAATTAGTCAAGTCTTGCGCGCTTTCAACCTTTTCTCTGGCAACACAAAACTGGCAAGTGCCAATATCAAACAAAACCGAGTCCCTCTGACCCCCTCTCAGACTTGCAAATCAGTCCACCACCCCTCCTTCCACCCTCCTATCGTCCTTCTGTTTTACAGGACCCTTCAATAAACTAGCCGCAAAAATTCAACGGCTCCCCGAGAGTGCTTCCCCTTGTCCACTCTCACCGGAAGCGACCCTGGCGACAGGCCTCTCGCAAAAGATCACGTGGTCGGAGACGAGACAGCGAGAACACATGCGGTTTCGAGTTGAAGCACCTCTCAGAGTCCTCTTGGCGGCAAGGGGGGGGGGGGGGGGGGGGGGGGTGGGGGGGGGGGGGGGGAGGAGACGGGACGCGCACGTGCGGCTGCCTTGAGGCAATATGGTGGTCGACTCGCAGGCGACGCGCTGTACTCCTTACTTCTGAACTAATACACACGCACACGCACACACACACACACACACACACACGGATCTGCATAAACACAAGGCTCTACAGGTGACAGGTCATAAAGAACGAGGCAAGACAAAAGTAAGACGAGATCGGTCGAGACGACAAAGCAAAGCGCAGCAGCACTCGATCAGTTGGTAACGTGGTGGTGAAAACTTTCGAACTCATTTCATGACCAAGCGAGAGTTCACAAGCAAGCAGACTCCTGGGCATGTACTGATGACATGTGCCCATATGATTCACTTTGATTCATTTTTTTTATGTAAGTTAATGATTTCTCTCTCTCTCCGCCTAGCTCTGTCTGTCTCCCCCCCCCCCCCCTCTCTCTCTCTCTCTCTCTCTCTCTCTCTCTCTCTCTCTCTCCTCCCTCCTCCTCCATTTCCTCCTCCTTCCCTCCTCTTCCACTTCTTCCACCCTGTTTCTCCTTCCTTCCGCAATTTCTGTTAGTAGAGAGACTAACAGCGAAAATGACAGAGAGAGAGAGAGAGAGAGAGAGAGAGAGAGAGAGAGAGAGAGAGAAAGGCAGACAGACAGCCCTTAGTATATATTCTCTAATAGAGAGAGACAGACAGACAGGCAGCAGACACACAAAACAGAAACAGAGAGACAGACAGACAGACAGAGAAAGACAGATATACAGCCCTTAGTATATGTTCTCCTAAGAGAGACAGACAGACAGACAGACAGACAGACAGAGAGCAACAGTTTGAAAGAGCCTGGCGACGACTCGCCAAAGAGTGACCGCCCCCGTCTATAACCTCAAGGCTGAGGTCCCAGGATCTATAACCTCAAGGCAGAGGCCAGGGTTACCAGGATCTATGACTTCAAGGCAGAGGTGCCAGGATCTGAAGTACCACAGTCCCAGACTGGCTCTTCACTATCTTAGTCTCAACCCCAGCCACCCCCACCACCCTCACTTCACCTCCCCTACCCCCACCTCCACCCTTTGATGCCAGCCTCTCTCTTGTTACGCCACAAGTTTGGCTGTTCAGGCTCTGGCAATTTCCTTGTCAGACGCCGGCATAATTGTGCATGGTGCTTCTGATTGCTCGGAACCGCGCACTACCGTGTGTACTTTGCATGGGTGAGAGGCTCTAGTGCTCACTTGGTCCCCCCTCACACACCCCTCCTCCTCCCTCTTGCCCCCCTTTCTCATCTCCTCTCCTCTTTCTTTCACCACCCCCTTCCCTTCTTTCCACTTCCCCTCTTTCGTGGCTCGCCAAGTCTCGGGTTCGCTGCCGCTTGATTAAACAGCCGGTCATCAAAAGACTATTTCTTCCCTTTTTCTTTTCTTTTTTTTTTTTTTTCTTTTCTTCTAGCTTTGTTTCTTTCTTTTTTCTGACATAAGATTGACACGGACAGATATAGATGTGACGTTTTAGCGCGTACGCGCGAGAGAGAGAGAGAGAGAGAGAGAGAGAGAGAGAGACAGACAGACAGACAGACAGACAGACAGACAGACAGACAGACAGAGAGATATTAAGATTCGGGAGGGGGGAGGAGAGGATTCGTTTAAGGCCATAGACCCATATGAAAAGGCAATAACAATATTACAGGAAAATCATTCTCAAAGGCAGCGGTATCACGAGTTCTTACCGTTATGACATGCAATCATGATAGCATTGTTTCCCTTAAGTGGAAAGCTTTACATATATGTATAGAGACAGAGAGACAGAGACACACAGACAGAGCACTATGTATAGAGACAGAGAGACAGAGACAGACAGACAGAGAGAGCACAACGACCAAAAAGAGAAAAAAAAAAAGCGTACTTCGGAGCCCCCGTTAAAAACATGTGCATCAAATCTGATAATCTGACCTGGTATGCCTGTCGGTCGTTTGTTTGTGTGTTTTGTTTTCCCCTAGTCTAGGATTGAAGATAAGGAACAGTCCGTTACGATATGAGGTCATTACCATTTATGAACGACATACTAACATCGAAGTCCAGCGTGACCGTTTTTTTTTTTTTTTTTTTTTTTTTTTTTTTTTTTTTACAACACTGGTCACTCAGTTTATTTTAGTTCCACGTCTTTATCACGACAATAAACACACGCGCCCCCTTCCCTCTTCCCATCTGATCCTCGTACTTCTTTTTTTTTTTTTTTTTAAATTTTTCATGTATATACATAACATTCACATACATATACATAAACAACAAAGAAAAAAAAATAATAAACAACAACTACCACCATACATGTATACACATACATCATACAGATCACCAGATGAGAATTTAAGGTATTACAACATGAGTCCAGTTACATAATATAAGACGGGTGTAAACACATTATGAACATATTCAAACTTTTTATGAATTTCACACACACACACACACACACACACACACACACACACACACACACACACACACGTGCGAGCGCGCCCGCGCGCGCGAATCTGTACGCATCTGTAGAAACATTTGGGAATGTCAAGTCTAAAAGGGAAAGTGAACCACAAAGACTTCAAAAGAAAAAGAAAGAGGTTAACCTATAATATAATAGCATTGTGTGTGATATATTATAATAGAAGCATAACTAGCCATAATTATTACACAAAATACACGAACATTTAGACATGGGAAAATAATGGTTTGTATGTCAGCCATTTTTTCAAAAAAGGTTATATAGCTTAAACTTAAATATGCATTATGTTGCTCGATTTTATATCTATAGTTCAATTTTTTCAAGAAAGATGTTGTTTGTGGAAGGCTTCCTTCCAATTTACATGTATATACGTAGTGTTTTGCTAGTAATATAATGAAATATAAAATTTCATCAATATTGATAGTCACATCGAAACCCAATAATATTAAGGATGCCGTTAATTTCATATTCGTTGCATTGACACATTTTTCTTTAATTAAACCAACAAGAGAATTCCAAAACTGTTGAACATAAGTACATTTCCAAAGCATATGGTCAATACTATCTTTACATAAACCACAAAAAAACTACATTGATCATTATCAGCCACTCCCATTTCTTTTAAAATAACATTAGTACCTAGACACCTATGCAATATTCTCAGCTGAAACCATTTCAATTTTATGTCTCTTTAACTTTATGTACATTCAAAGAACATAATTTCCCAATTATGACGAACCGACATTTTCTGATCCCATTTGTCACAACATTTCGCTCGTAAATTATTATCAATCATAATATCATAGTATAATCTAGAGCCTTTATGAATGGCAACACAATTTCTTAAATGAGAGTGTTACGTTGATACATTTATTGTTTTCAACAACAATATTAGATTTTCTTATGTAGTCAGTTATAGCTGACCTATAGCCAGCAAAAGTAAGAAAATTAATGTTTAGATTATACTTTTCCCTAAAACATATATGAGACAGAACATTTCCATTTTCATCAAAAAACTGAGCGAGATGGAAAACGTCTTTGTTATCCAGTATTTTAGACACAATATATTTGTTTCCTATTTGGATTCGGTTGTTGTAGCAAAATGGCTCAGCAAGAAATTCAGCAGAGGTTTTTGGAGTACATTAAAAAAAAAAACGTTCTATACGCATCAAAGAAGACGTCCTTCCAAAAAAGATTATATGAAGTAAATTTTGAAACTAATTCTGGACCATATTTGTTCAAAATTGGAACTTAGGGAAATTAGCAAGTAAAATGTCTTTCCATTTATGGGCCGATTTTTCAGCCCTGCGAATCCAAGATAATTTAAGAGATGTGACGAATATTCTTAAGTCAGGAAGGCCAATACCACCATTTTGAACACTTTTGTGAGCTATTTTCCGACCGATTTTGTCCGTTTTTTTTTATTCCAGACAAATTGATAATATACTTGTTGACAAGTTTGAAAAAAGACATCAGGAGGATTTGGCAGAGTAACCACAGATGAGTCGTTTTGACAGAATTATGGATTTTAAAATTGCAACTCTGCCAAGAGGCGTTATCTGGCGTTTTACCCATGTCTTAAATAAGAACTTAACATCGGCTAATCTTTCTGAATAATAATATTTAAAAACAATCTTTCAAATCATTCGTAAACCATACACCAAGTATTCGAAATTTGGATGGATTCCAATCAAAGTCTAAATGCTCTAAATATCGGGTTTTACAATTTTTTCTACTTCCCAGCCATATTACACTTGACTTACCCAAATTCATACGAAAGACCTGAGACCAAGCCAAATCTATATAGAACACCAATACATGTTTCAAAAGACTTATGATCTCCTGCAAGCAGGAACTCTGTATCATCGGCGTACTGTGACAGTTTTGTGTTCTACATCATTAATTGTAATTCCTTGGATATCAAGATTTTCCCTGACCATTATTGCTAGTATTTCTACACATAACACAAACAAATAGGGAGAAATTGGGTCCCCTTGTCTACAACCTCTTTTTACGTCAAACCAGTTTGAGACCTGACCATTTACAATGACACACGACTTAATCTTTTTATAAAAAGTCCTTATCCATTTGCATATATCATTTTTAAAACCAAAAACATCTAGTACTTTAAACACAAATTCCCAATTTACCGAATCAAAAGCTTTTTCGAAATCTATGTTTAATAACAACCCAGGTAAGTTATATTCATCCAAATAAGCAATAGTATCATAAATCAGACGTAAATTATCACCAATATATCTGTTTTTTAATAAACCCTGTTTGGTCTTCGTTAATAATGTTTGGTAGTACTGATTTAATCCGATTTGCTATGCACGACGATCCAATTTTATATACGACATTTAAAAGTGAAATTGGTCTCCAATTTTTAAGTATTGTCTTGGTTTATCACCTTTGGGAATAGATGTAATAATTCCTTCTTTTTGTACACTGTTCAATTCCTCTTTTCTAAAACTTGCGTTTAAAGCTCTTACAACGAATATACCAATCTTAGTCCAGAAAACCTTGAAAAATTCTGTGGTGAAACCGTCAGAGCCTGGACTTTTATTATACTACTCATGTTCTTCAAGACATACGTTGCTTCCTCTAAAGTAATCTCTCCCTCTAAATTGTTTGCTTCTGTTTCATCTAGACAAGGGATGCTATTCGCTAAGTTATTTATTTCACAATCCTGGACATTGCCTTCTGTATAGAGTG
>JADBJO010003119.1:112500-120000 GCA_016801955.1 Conus betulinus
TGTTGCTTTTGAATTATCATTATCGTTATCAGTATCATTGCAAATATTCTTCTCTTCTTCTTCTTCTTCTTCTTCTTCTTATTATTATTATATTATTATTATTATTGTTGTTGTTGTTTATTTATTGTTAATATCATTATCATTATTGTCATTATTATCATTATTACATTTTTACTCGTATTATCATCATTGTTATCATCATCAATATTGTCACTATTATTATCATTATCATCATTATCAAAAGATAACATTAATAACACCTGGAATCTACTCTCATACGACGTGATGAGAAGGAGAATTCACCCGAAAAAGAGGCTAGGACAGCTTTTTGCAAAGAAAGAAGAGAATATAAAAAGCTGTTACAGAGAGAAAGAGAAACGAATACAATAGAATTGTACTTGAACAATTGATTATGTCTGTAAATGACCAGAAAGAATTCTGGCAAAAAATGGGTAGAGTTTCTAATAAGAATAAGTTTCAGCCAAATCAGATCACAGTACAGGAATGGTTTCAACATTTTAAAAGGGTTCTAGAAAAACATGAGACTGTCGGCAACAAATGTATCTGTACAGGTGCTTCTGATGTTTCAGAAAATTTTTCAGATAATGATAACGATGATCAAGGAAATGGAAATGATGCACATGAGAATGATGATTATGATGATGTCAACTTTCTGAATCGGCCTATTTCTAAAGAAGAAGTCATACTCTCAGTGAGAAAATTGAAAAGTAAGAAAGCAGCTGGACCGGATGGTATAATTGGAGAGCTATTAAAAAAATCAGGGGATGATGTAATTGATTTCTTTGTAAAAATATTTCAATGTTCTGTTTGACACAGGTCAATATCCTCATTTATGGAAAGAATCTATTATCGTTCCATTGTTTAAAAAAGGCAACATTAACGATCCAAATAATTACAGAGGAATTTCTCTTTCAGATATAAGTAGTAAAATATACAGCTCTATAGTTAATTCAAGATTACAGGAATGGGTTGAGCAGAACAATATTACCGGTGAATTCCAAGCTGGGTTTAAACAAAATTATTCTACAACCGATCACATATTTACACTTTTAGCAGTCATTCAAAAACAATTTTCATGTAATAGAAAACTGTATGTAGCTTTCATTGATTTCGAGAAAGCGTTCGACACAATTTCAAGAAAATTACTGTGGCCTATTTTGTTAAAGAATGGAATTAAAGGTAAAATTTACAGATGTATTAGAAGTATGTATGAGGTTGTTAAAGCTCGAGTTCGTTGTGGTACACAGTACACAGGTTATATCAATTGTACGAACGGTGTGAAACAAGGCGATATTTGTAGTCCTCTTCTGTTTTGTTTATTTATTAACGAACTTGCGCTTGAAATTATGAATAATGGTAGACATGGTGTTAGTCTCAATATGGATATATGATTGAATTGTTTATTCTTTTGTTTGCTGATGACATTATACTATTGTCAGAAACTGTGGTTGGATTGCAGACACAACTAAATAATCTTCATAAAGCTGCATGCCAGTTACAACTTAAAGTTAATTTAGAAAAATCTAGCGTTATGGTTTTTAGAAAAGGGGGATACCTAGCGAGCACAGAGAGATGGTTTTACGGCAATGTTAAGATGAATGTAGTGAATTCAAATCGCTACCTAGGTATCTTGTTTTCAACAAGACTGAGTTTTAAGCCTGCATGCCAAGATTTAGCGAACAAAGGGAAACGAGCTGCTATTCGCATTATTTGTAAGTTGAATCAGTTGAATAATAACTCTGTGAAATTATTCTTGAAGCTTTTCGATTCACAGATTCAATCTATGCTTCTATATGGTGCTGAGATTTGGGGTTTAGAAGATGCTTCATCAGTAATAGAAAGTGTTCATTTGTTTTGTGTTAAAGAAGTATTTAGGGGTAGGTATCAAAACACCGAATGATCTTTATATGGTGAATTAAATCGATTCCCCCTGTTTATTAATTCTAGTGTTTCCTGTATTAGATACTGGTTGAAATTAACCCGAATGGAGGAGCATAGACTGCCATTCAAAGTATATAAAATGTTATTAGATTTGTCAAGTAGAGGAAAAGTCAATTGGGCTTCGAAAGTTCGGGATGTTTTGAATAGTTATGGCTTCTGTTATGTATGGGAAAATCAAGGTGTAGGATGTATAAATTCTTTTATAAGAGAGTTCAAACAAAGATTAATCGATTGCAGGTGGCAAAGCTGGAATTGTCATATGGATGACAATGACAGATTTATAAACTATAGAAAATTCAAAATGTCTCATGATCTAGAGAGACATACTTACTTTTGGATTTGAACAGATTTATACGATGCACACTAACAAGATTTAGATTTGGGATTTCTAATTTATCAGTGCATAGTTCAAGATATAACAGGGATAACGAACGTGTCATGAAATGCCCATTGTGTAGATCTGCCACAGATGATGAAATTCACTTTGTTTTTTGTTGCCCTGCTTTCGATGATTTAAGACACAGTTTAATACATCCAAAATATTATAATAATCCTAGTGATTTCAGATTAACATTACTTTTAGCTTCACGAAAGACAGAAGTCGTTAAAAATTTTGCTGTATATCTTTACAAAGCCTTTAAGAGAAGGGAAATAGCTATATTTTGAATTATCAAATTTGTTGTTGTATGAATGTGAATTTGTAAATTGAGTCTATAAATGTGTGAATGCAATGATTTTCTTTATTGAATTTCCATTATTTTCCTTTGCAAGTTGGAAATTGGTTTTCAGTCTTGCATTTGACCTAGTTCTCATGCTTATAATGGGATGACAGTGTCATTCATATTTGTATCATATATTCATTCTCATTGTTCACACCCCTTCAAAATGGGGCTTTGGCCTGTTTCGGTTCTGTTCTGTACTCTCATACGAAAATAAACAGTGACAAATGTATCCAAACACTGTTAATGAGCCCATAGGTCGCTAGGTTAAAAAAAAAAACACACAAAACAACAAACGCTATTAATGAACCCATAGGTCAGTAGGTTAAAAACCAACACACAAACAAAAACAAATGCTATTAATGAACCCATAGGTCTCTAGGTGAAAAAACAACACACAAACAAACAAACGCTATTAATGAACCCATAGGTCTCTAGGTTAAAAACCAACACACAAACAAACAAATGCTATTAATGAACCCATAGGTCACTAGGTTAAAAACAAACAAACAAACAAACGCTATTAATGAACCCATAGGTCACTAGGTTAAAAAACAACACACAAACAAACGCTATTAATGAACCCATAGGTCACTAGGTTAAAAACCAACACACAAACAAACAAACGCTATTAATGAACCCATAGGTTGCTAGGTTAAAAACAAACACACAAACAAACGCTATTAATGAACCCATAGGTCGCTAGTTTAAAAAAAAAACACACAAACAAACGCTATTAATGAACCCATAGGTCACTAGGTTAAAAAACAACACACGAACAAACGCTATTAATGAACCGAACAAACAAACTTGCTGACGAATGCATCCTCACACAACACACAGAAGATACAGAAACCCTGATACCTGCAAGCACTCGCAAAATACTCAACTCACAGACAGTAGAGCAAAATAAAACCCAAATACTGGGTGAATTGTCCAGTATAAGATGGGAACAGGTTTTGATGTGCGATTGAACTCAAAGAAGGTGGAGAGAGAGAGAGAGAGAGAGAGAGAGAGAGAGAGAGAGAGAGAGAGAGAGAGAGAGAGAAAGAGAGAGAGAGAGAGAGAGAGATTGAGAATTGAGAGAGGAAAATGCCAATGAAGAGAGGTATGTGAAGCACTTAAAGAAAAGAAGAAGAGAAAAAAAAGGAGAAAAAATATAGGTGCTAGAAAAAGATAAAAAAAAAAAAAAAAAAAAAGATGCTCCATGACCTGCATGCAAGTAAGGCATATTAAAACAATGTTATCACTATCACCATCATGATTATCATTATTATCATTATCATCATTGTGACGAGTCGGCCGAATGTTCTCCTGTCCTTTAGGCAAATTAAGGGTAATTTTGTAGATGTTGAGATCAGTTTCCTTGGGTTCTTCAAGTGTGTGAACTCAGGCATCACCAGAGGGGAATATCCTGGGTTGTATACTGAAGGAGGGAGAGTTACTGGGAAGTGATTCGCATGTCCAGGAGGGTAGTAACAAGTACATGTCGACCTGCCGGTCCTGGGCGGGGAAGGCATCCACCTCCACCACCGGCCATTCACTGGGTTCTGCAGTGGGCCTGAGGGGAGGCGATCGTGGAGGCGACCGTCACAGGTCGGTGACCGTCGGCCTGCAAGCAGGGCACAGTGACCGTTCAACCGTTCTTATCCTGAGGGATGAACACGTTCGGGAAAGCTTCGGCCTATTGAGTGGTTTGCAGCTTGTTGTCTATAGAGTGTAGTAAACACTAGAAGCGTCATTCCTGGCTTGTGGAGAAGTCCGGGCTGTTAGTACTATGGGTGGCTTCGGGGAATGGAATATGAGTTTGAACTGGAGGTTATGCATTACCCTCTCGGTACCCAACCCTTTGTTGGTGCTAGTCATTGTGGGGGTGGGTGGGTGGGTGGGTGGCTAGTGATTCCATTGGTGAATAAAGATAACTCAGGGAGTTATTGGTGCAAATTGTGTGTGTGTGTGTGTGTGTGTGTGTGTGTGTGTGTGTGTGTGTGTGTGTGTGTGTGTGTGATTCCACTGGTTGAACCAATTTAACTGGGGTTCTCTTTGTTTGAGAATGGCCCTGCGTAGGCTCCAACAGGCTGACATGTTTTGCTGTCTACCGTCTGCACACTGGACACCATACTCTAACACTGTCGGCTCCGAGGCTTTCGCAACTTCCACTATCTTACGTCCCCACCCAGGAGACAATCCTCTACCGTCGTCGGCTTCGAGTCGACAGCAAACCTCTGCTTTTCCCCTTGTATTTTCTCGAGCCCACAGCAAGACGGGATGAGTTCACTTTCTTCAAGTGAGTCAAACATTTCCTGGTTTTCCGAGCATATTACATCCATTCTCAACAAAGAGAACTCCAGTTAAATTGGTTCAACCAGTGGAATCACACACACACACACACACACACACCGCTGAAGCTGCCACACTGTTGCCAGACAACGGTGGGGTGTTTACAGCAAGATAAGACCTGTGGGAGAGGCCGACAGGAGCCCTTTCCGTGGAGAGAGCGAAATTCAGTGGAGTCCAGGAGACTCGGTCTGAGGGTTCAACTCGAACTACGTTGCCAGTGTTCCCCAGCTGGGATTTGGCCAATTGGGCGGACACAACAGTGTGGCAGCTTCAGCGATCTTAGTGGCACTGAGTGAGGAGACAACTGACTGGTCTATAAAGGAATACTGGCAAGTTACGGACGTTTATTTTTCCTTGTGTTAAACAGGTGTGTAACCAGGATATTGGAATGTTGTCTTTCCTGGGTTAAGTAAGAGTAACTGAAAAACAGGGGATGCGATTATGAGATTATCTGTATGATGTTTACATTGTTGTATGATACAGACAATTGTGTCGTGTAGTGACAGGTGGGCTCGTATCAAACACGGAGTCGGATTTTTTTTTTTATTTCGGCTTGGGAAAACCCTCTCTGTCCTCTCAGCAGAACATGGAGACCTGGTTCAGGTCAGCGAAGGTCAAAGGCGGCGGGAGGCGAGGGATGGGCTCCGCTCTCCATCATGTCGTGCCCTAGACCCCCAACCTCTGACAGTTCACTGCCCACACAACCAACAGACCATGTGAACTTTAACCCTTTCAGCCATCATTATTACTACACTTTCGCCAAAAGCTTATGTTTTTCGTCCGTGTCTGTTGCGTTGTTTGCCTTTACTAAAAGAAAGAGAAAAAAAAATACTACGGAACCAGTTGAATTGAAATTTGGTCGAGCGACAGGACACGCCACAAGGATAGAGCTACTAGATTTGTTTTTTTTTTTTTTTTTTTTTTTTTTTTTTTTTTTTTTAGCATAGTAGCTTTAAAAGTATCCTGTCATTTCCTTGTCTGCATGTGTAATTATAAACATTTGAACACACTGTAAGCATAAGCTTGTTGATGTTCAAATTTTCACATTTTGTAAAGCTACGTGATTGTAAAGTGGAAAATAAATTTGTTTAAACCAGATTTCGTTTTCGATCCATTGTCAGAGTCTGGATCAAAGTACTGATCTAGTATCCGTTCGACGTTGGTGGAGGTCTGCATTTACCAGAGGGCCCTTCTGGTTATTAATGGGAACTAAACTTTGCGTTGCTGCTGACATACTTTTTCTTCAGTTCCATATTTTTAAATGACTGAAATAAAACTGTAGCGTCACTGAAAACACAACCAACATACACGTAAACACATAAAACACACCAACATACACGTAAACACATAAAACACACCAAACATACACGTAAACACATAAAAACAAAGTGCAAAGCAATGTTTACTTTTATTTCACAGTACAGAACAGACAAGTCTTCAGGCGTTACAAATAACAGACATCCACAACTACTCACATCACAGTCAGCCTTTTCGTTCTTGATTGAGTGCGCATTTTGACATATTTCGTTTGTAGTAGGAGTACAAGTAGTAGTAGTAGTAGTAGTAGTAGTAGCAGCAGCAGCAGCAGCAGCAGCAGCAGTAGTAGTAGTAGTAGTAGTAGTATCATTATCATCATCATTATTACTATCATTTGTCTTGGTGGTGGTTGCGGTGGTAGTGTTGCGCCCAGACAACCATTCAAAGAGTATCTAAAGGCAACCTTAAAAGCTCCTCTCCAAGACTCATCCAAAGCAACACGTTCGCGGTTTGTGCCATAATGATCTTACATAGCCAAAACAAGTGACTCTCTCTCTCCCTGACATGTTACAAAACGTACCAAGATCACGTTACCGACATGAGATGTACATTTTGACAATCCCATGATCTCCGTCACTGTTCGGTCGCGTTGCTGAAATGGAAACAGAAACATCTGCATGAGAATACTTGGCAGAGAGATGGGAATTGTCGAGTATTGCGTCCCTGCCTTGTGACATATTTCGACAACTCAAACCAGTAGTAACAATGATCTAGGACAGTATGTGACGGCTTTCACTCCGAGCGATGTTAATGGTCTTGGGAGGAGGATTACGTGCAACAACACGATCAGCCTACATTTCAAATTTAATCGGTCTGTTTTCTCTCTCTCTCTCTCTCTCTCTCTGTCTCTCTCTCTCTCTCTCTCTCTCTCTGGACAGTGAGAGAGAGAAAGTAAAGCAAGGTAATGTTGCTTGGACAGTGCCGACCGCAGAGGACCGAGGGCTGTCACACCACGTTGAAATCATTCACAAGAGAGGACCGAGAGAGAGACGTTGAATCAAGAGAGAGAGAGAGAGAGAGAGCATGCATAAAACAGAAAGAGTAAGTAAAGCGCTTCTTCGTTGAGTCTTCTCAGTCTGTTCGGACGATCACCTGGCTGGGTATGAACTAGGATGGCAGTCATCGACTTTCTCTCCCAAACTGTCTGAAGGCAATGTTTTCG
>JADBJO010003119.1:125000-140000 GCA_016801955.1 Conus betulinus
ATAATTACCGTTTTTGACTTATCGCTGTATTTTTTTATGATAATTACTGTTTTTGTAGTGAAAATCGCCTTTTAAAGCAGGTAATGTCCCACACCGCAGTGCTCTGTGAAGGACAGACTATCCACCACCACCCATCATTAGAATAACGGTCCGAACAGGATTGTGTCCCCTGCCCACCTCTCTGACTACCGTGCTATTACAGTCATCAGCACAGCAGGAATGGGCGGTCCAGTGAGACGAGGTGGGTAGTGTAGGGGGCGGAGAACATTCAAGTGGCGAAAAGGTAAGACAGCCACAGGGCTTTACCTGCACTGCTGACTAACGCTGTCTAGCAGAGAAGAAGGACGGGGTGGAGGGCGACGAAAAATGGGTTTGGGAGGAATGGAGGAGGTACGGGTTGGGGGAGGAGTGGTGGTGGAGTAGGGAATGTGTGTGTGTGTGTGTGTGTGTGTGTGTGTGTGTGTGTGTGTGTGTGTGTGTGTGTGTGTGTTGTCTGTCTCTCTGTCTGCCTGTCTGTCTGTCTGTCTGTCTGTGTGCCTGTATCAATATATATGTATGAATCAATTTAATTTTCATTCCACACAAAAATGTGCTCTACAAGTCTGTATGTTTGTGTGCAGGTATCTATCTATCTATCTATCTATCTATCTATCTCTCTCTCTCTCTCTCTCTCTCTCTCTCTCTCTCTATATATATATATATATATATTCTCTCTCTCTCTCTCTCTCTCTCTCTCTATATATATATATATATATATATATATATATATGTGTGTGTGTGTGTGTGTGTGTGTGTGTGTGTGTGTGTGTGTGTGTGTGTGTACGTGTGAATTACATTTTACATTACACCAGAAAATGTCAAAGTACAAAATCCTTTGTTTGTAATATACAAACGTCTTCAAATATGTGCACAAAGAAACTTTCTAATAGCACACTCTCGTGTGAGTATTTCCAATTCATACTAATAATGGATAGTTTTCTTACAGGATCTGTGTTTTCATTTCTTAATAACTAAATCGAATCGAATAGTCAAGAGAGAGAGAGAGAGAGAGAGAGAGAGAGAGAGGGAGGGGGGGGGAGGCGCGGCCAATGAGAAAAATAAAGTGCTGCACTGACAATTTTCCATATCAGTTGTTTCTCTTTAAAAATCCCCAAGGGAGAATAGAGGAGCTGCGAATCAAATAATTTCCCAAAAGCGAGGGGATCAAGGGGCCGAAACTTAAAGGCATCGGGAGCGGGGGAGGAGGTGGGCGGGGAAAATAAAAAGCGGGCACAGAATAAGAATAGGACTCCAAAACAAAGGAACTTCGCTGATTCGGGGCAGACCAGGCCTAAACAGTCATTCCTGAAATCTTTTATTGTTGTAGTTGGAGCTATCACCTCTAGTTCTGCTACCACTTCAATAAACGACAATACACACACAACGTTGTTATTCTACCTTTAAGAATGCGCATGCGTGCACGAGCGCATATCATTGTCTGTATGCGCATTGCCAATACCAGGAGAGAGAGAGAGAGAGAGAGAGAGAGAGAGAGAGAGAGAGAGAGAGAGAGAGACAGACAGACAGACGGACACAGACGGACAGAATGAATGAATGAATTTATTGAAGAAGGCTGACAAAACCCACTCTCAAAGGGAGGACTCGATGGGGGGGGGGGTGTTCCTAGCATTACTGTAAATGAATAAACAAAGATAATGCATGTCAGAATACAACATCGTGTTGTGGAAAACAGGTCACGGAAGATATTAGAAACTATCACCGCACACCGGTATGACTGCGAACGTGACAGTCAACGTATCACCACATCTATCCACAATCATCAAGATTTCCGTCGTTGACAGCTTCAAAGTTGCTGGTAGTATATTGAAAGCTGTTCATATTCCTGGTCATTTCCTGCAGACATGCCAGTGTGTGTCACTAGTGGTGACGTTATCAGAAGGAGCACTCTGTGGTTGCCAGACTTGAGAAAATATTTTCAGGATCTTCACTGCACTCTGACTTACGATCATCCTCATTTGCCAAGACTTCCTCTCTTTTGTTTGGTACACGAGGATCTGGTGGCCTGTCATGTCCACAGACAATGTCACAACATTGTTCACCACAGTTGTCAGGCACACTTTGCTTGACTGACACAATGTCTGACATGAAGACTTCATCGTGTACTGTCGTCACCGATTGTCTATCACACTATCCTATGTTGATTTCTTGTTGATTTTCACTGTGGCGTGTGTCTTGTGCAGGCTGTGGTGCGGAGGGGAGGGAATTACTGTCACACTGAAAAAAATGTCAGCACAAGCAGTTATCTGTGACCGGTTCTGTCAGCACTGTACACAAGGTTTGGTGGAGTCGGTAAAAATAAACTGGATAGAGAAAACACCTTCACTTGCCCTTTTCCTGTTGTTTCTTTCTGTCTACCTCAGCCATGCGCGCCTCTCCCTGGTTATCTGTGTGACGGGCATTTCCGTCGATAAACAGCGCTGTGGCATCGGCTTTGCATTGCAGGGGGCTGGTCGGTATTCGTGGTCAAACGAAGAATCACGACTGTTTGGTGTCCTCTGCCCTCAAGTTTAAACGAGGACAGAGTCCCTTTCCTTTAGCGCAACATTCAGTGTCGCTTCTAAAGTAGACGGGAGACCTTCAACAGACATACTGTGCAATTTACGGTCAATACCGGCAGAAATTTAGCAGAGCAGTTCGAAACACCGTCTTGCTGGGGGGCCAGACAAGGAAAGCCACCCAAGAGAGAGAGAGAGAGAGAGAGAGAGAGAGATGGGGGAGGGGGAACAACTTTCCTCACGTTAAACTCGAGAAGGTTAGAAAAAAAAAAAAAAGAAAAAAAAATGTAAAAAAAAAAAAGTCAAGCAGCTTAAAAGGGGTGAACATCTTGACTCCATTAAACCAGTTGTTCTGGAGGAAAGCTGCCCCTTCCACACCTGTCCCCAACCTCCCCCTTCTCTGCCTCCGCAACCGGAAACCATGACGTCATCCTTCCAGTACGCTGACTGACGTGACAGAACAGGTGGATTTTCACCCTCCATCCCTTTTTTTCAGCTGTGTTTTCTTCTTCTGCTTCTTTCTTTCTTTCTTTCTTCCTTTCTTTCTTTCTGTTGTTGTTGTTGTGTTGTCAAAGCTTGTTGTGTGGTATTGTGGTTTTGTTGTTTTCAAACTGCTTTTACAAGAGGTGTTCGCCCATTTAGTTTTGAACAAGCGAAGCCCACAAGAAATTTCAAATCATCATCATCATCATCATCATCATCATCATCATTCATAATGATGTAATTGGAACTTCTTTTCGTAACACATGTGTATTCTAAACTAGAAGAGCACTCGGTAGAGCGCAGACCTGTGCCAATGTCGAACCATCACGGGTGTCATGACAAAAGATAACGTGTGTGTTGTCCTGAATGTATTGGAGATCAAACGTTAAGTGGATTTTCATGTTGAGAAGTACAGGTGGAGATTTTGAAAAGGGAGAGATTTTGAATCGCGGAAGTATGGCCACACTGTTAGACCATATGTGAACAGTGCACGCTGAGGCACGAGATGGGTGAAAGAAGCCCACCGTTTGTAGGACGAGTGTATTCCCGATCTGTATACCCATGTGCGTGAACTATTTCGCATAGTTTTGTACGTTTCCCTGTCATGATTCCCTTTCACGTTTCCCTTTGTATGTGTGTGTGTGTGCTTCTGTTTGTTTCTTTGTTTTAGCACATAAACTGCGTCAAACAGTGTACAACATAAACTGGCCTAAACCGTTGAAAATAATAATTCTGCATCGTACTGTGTGTGCTTGCGTCAGCTTGCGTGCGTGCGTGAGTGCGCGCGCGCGCGCGAGTGTGTGTGTGTGTGTGTGTGACCCCAGTTTCTACTGTTTCCCCCCTCTCCCCCCCCCGGTGTGTGTGTGTGTGTGTGAGAGAGAGAGAGAGAGAGAGAGAGAGAGAGAGAGAGAGAGAGAGAGAGAGAATAAGTGGGCGACGGGTTAACTGGGGTGAATCGAGACCCCAGTTCTGTTTCCCCATCTCTCACGCCATCCCCGTCCCCTTACCACAACCGCCCTCTCCGGAACCATCCATCCCCACGCCTCTGGCCCCATAACCTCACCCAACCCGTCCTTGCTTCCTACGCCTCCAGCAACCAAGTCAAACTGTTCAGAGACTGGAGAGCAAGAAAAATAAGTGCAGGAGAGAGAGAGAGAGAGAGAGAGAGAGAGAGAGAGAGATCTGACTTGCTCGATCTATATTGCAGTCAACCTCTGATCAATATATCGCGGGATTTCCCCCGTTCCCCATCTCGCCTCAGGCGAGAAGATTGAAGGCTCTTCTCCTCCAAATCTGTAGGAACCTCTTTCAGGTCGGTCTGTATTTCCTTCTAATTCTCAGATAATATTAAGACAACCCCACTTCCACACCCAGTCCCCCGTCCTCCCCGCCTCACTCGGACAGACGATCAATCTAACTCAGGAATTACATCATCATACAATACGAGGCGTTCACTTTCGGAAATAAACCCACTCAGGAAGGCGGCCGTATACCGAAGGGACGGTTTGAGGAGAGGGGAGCCCCTGATAAAATCATTCGACACATGCCAAGAGTCTGGCGTGACCTCTGACCCCAGCGAAAATGTCAGCCCTGTCCCGCCCTGCCAGACCTGTCTCAGACACAGCCTGCTACGCCATTCCCCATCTGGGAGTCGTTGGTCGACAGGGTTGGAGAGGGAGGGAGGGGGACGGGGTAGAACGAAATACAGACAGGCATGCAGTCAAAGGAAACTGAAACATAAAGGTTCTGACAGACAGACTTTTTTTCAAATTCAGACTTCGGTGTTTTATTTCCCTCCGTAAAGAAGAAATAATTATGATAATTATTGTTTTATAATGGTTGTTTGTCTTGTGTGAAGATGACCCAAAAGGTTAAAACGTGTTGTGTCTGTTTTGTAATTTGTTCTTTCGTTTGGCGGGGCTCAGTAATTCCGTTTTTGCTTGTATCCTTAATCAGGGCAGATACAAGACTGTAGGCGGTGCTGAGAATGCCAGCCATTCAGCATACTTTCTCATTCCCGCATGTTCTTTTAAAAAGGTAAAAGATTAACAATGAGCACAATGACGCCGTAAAACAGAACGATACACAAAAAAGCCACATGGAAAAAACACACACTACAGACAGTTAGTGTCCCTCTGTGCTGTGTGAACCTTCTCATTACCTGATTGCAACTCAGAAAGCTGGAGTGTCGTTAATTGTAGCCGGAGAGAAAAAACACGTGATTTTCATTTATCTATTGATGTCTGTGTCGGGGTATCTGATCCGCCGATATTTGTAAAACTTTCGTGCCATTGGTATTAGATAAGACGGCCATTCTCTCTCTCTCTCTCTCTCTCTCTCTCTCTCTCTCTCTCTCTCTCTCGTCGCAGTACGGCAACTTTTCTTTAATAGGGAAGCTGGTACGCGCGTCCTTGCCAACAGGTCTGTATACATGAAGATTTTACCGGACGTTGAACTAGCTGTGCATGTATAGCTTAAAACACACTTCCTTCTGCCTATCACTACCGCTCCCCTTGATTGACTGACTGTCAGTGTGCTCTGATGCAACGAAAAATGAAACAAAGTCAACGAAGAATTGAACTGTGCGCCATTTTGGTCGAAACATGTAACAACTGTTTTTGTCCAGATTACACATTTTATACATAGCTTTTCTTTAAGATTACTGTATTGTTAAATTTTGCGTTGTATCAGTGCCCGACACCATGGGAGGGGGGGGGGGAGGAAGAGAGAGAGAGAGAGAGAGCAGACATTCTTCGGCGAACGGAGGCTGCAAGAAGGCCGGGAAAGGTGGCAGGGAGGTGGGGCTTTGACGTTGAAGTACTGAACATGTCTGGAATCGGAACGATCGGAGTGCTTTGAAATGATACGGGAGGGTGCGTATGATGATGGGTGTCAGGGGGTGAATGGGGGTGAAAGGTGTGTGAAGGTAGCGAAAGTGAGAGACAGGGAAGAGCGGGAGGGATGGTAATGGGTAGAGGAGGGTGCGGAGGACGAGATGGTAGGGGTGAGGGGGTGGGTGAGTGCAGACATGTTTGTCTCTAAATGACAACAGTGTCACGTCACGGTTTAAACGCCTTTGTAGAAGAATGTAAGTATGTTTTTGCTACTGATATGCGCTTTATGTGCGTTTCTGCTCACGTAGATTCAAACCCCGTCCAGGAACAAAGTCACAAAGTCGACTCTTTCTCTCTCTCTCTCTCTCTCTCTCTATATATATATATATATATATATATATATATATATATATATATCTTGATTCTTTTGATTGTTTCAAGGAATATACCCCTGTTTGTACATTTCGTTCTTCAGTTGGTGCCAAACACATACCGCAGAATGCAAAGGGTTTTGGTTTGTTTTTAAGCAGCATTTGTGTGTAGTTTTCTGTCAGAAAACGCATTTTTCTCATTTGTTTGTTCCATTTTGCATGTATTTATTTGCCAACGGTTCCTTTTTGTCTCTTTAATCGACTAGTTTGTCTTTTTTTTTAGTCTCCAACTACTGATCAATCCATTTCTTTCATTTTCTTTTCACTTTCTCCTTTCTGCTGTCTTGGATAACACGCTGAAGTGCACACCGACAGAGCTGGACATGCCGGCTGCGCTCAATCATATTCCCACCGGCCAATTCCACAGCTCGACACTGCCATTCCATTCCTCGACCACTCATCCCAACCATCCGCGCCACACACACACACACACACACACAAACCACTTCGCGGAGCGGAGCTGCCACAAAGGGGAGCGACTCGTGCTGGTCACTCATTCCGCACACAGCCGATGAAAGGTCAAGGGGCAAGAGTCCGTGCCGAGCGCGCGCGCCGTTGCGCTCGTGAATCTGTCGTCAAGTCCCCTATGGTCAGGTTGAGGAACCTGCACGTGCGAACTGACAGACAGCTGGAAGGGAGGGAAGGGATGCCTGTCTGTCTAGTGTCTGTCTGTGGGGGTGCCAGATTCGCCGTCATGTCAGCGCTCTCTGTCAGGGGGCTGAATTCTAGCCGAGGATTTTGCACGTGTAATGCTTTGATCCGGACTAGGCATAGACTGCAGAGGTGGGATGATGATGAGAGGGAGAGGGCGGAGGCAGGGAGAGCAAAGGGGGAGAGCGGGGGAGTAGGGGGGGGGGGGGGGCTCTTTGAAGGCTTCCCAGCTTTTTTGTGTGTGTGTGTGTGTGTGTTTTAAGAATGGTATATTGTGTTTTGGGCTGAGGTGAAGGCTAACCTCATTTTTTGCCAAGGCCAAGGAAGCTATGTTTTATTCTGCGTCTGTTGGTTTGTTTGTCTGTCTTTCAGCCAGATTACGCAAAAACGACAGCACCGACTTTAGGGGAAGTTGGTGGAAAGATACAGAATATCCCGGCGACAACCCACAGAATCAATTCTGGTGCCGATTCTTTGCGCGGGACGGGAGCAAAGGGCGCATCAAGGATACCGTTCGACGTTGTCAGAGGTTTACGGTCTCTCGAGAATCCTTTTGTTTAGTTTTCTATTCGTTCGTTTCGCATATTTGTCTTTATGTCATGAGGAAACCAAGAATGTCTGCATATTAAAGCAACAGGCTGACATAAAATTGGACGTGGGCGTGCCTGTAACGTTCGGTTCGTTGTTTATTTGTTTATTTGTTAGCTGGAAAGCCAGACTTTCCTTGACATATGAGGGACGGACCAGACAGGAGGAGTAGAGGGGAAGGGAGATGAAGTCCCACTTCCTCCCTCTCTACCCCACTCCCCATCCGCTATTGTCTTGATTCTCCCTTCTCCACCCATGGCGTAAAAAACAATCGCGACTTCGCAAGTTGGTGGCGTCTGCATTAAGTTCCGTCCTGTAAAAGCCCCTCGTGTGAGGGTCAGTTTTTCTTTCCACACCCCTCGAGATGGTCAGCGGAAAGCTGTTATAGTGAACTCACGCGTGCGCATCGCGCACGCGCACGCGCACGCACGCACGCATGAGCACACACACACACACACACACACACACACACACACACACACACATACACAAGTACGAGAGAGAGAGAGAGAGAGGAGAGAGAGAGAGAGAGAGAGAGAGAGAGAGAGAGAGATTTCTTTGATTCTGCTGTAGCTAACCTGACTCTGGGGAATGGACACACAGGTGATGCGTGGGGGAAGGGGGAGAGGGCAGAGAGCGGGATGAGGATTGGATGGGGGGCGTCATAAGATGGTGGCAGTGGTGGGGGGCGGGAGGGGGGCTAGTGAGAGAAAAACTGGAGACGAGAGAAAAACTGGAGTAGTAGAGATCAAATAGGAAATGGACACACACACACACACACACACACACACACACACACACACGTTCGCGCGTCAGTACCTTCACTGGTTCTTTTCTATAATTTAAATTTCGTATTTGCTCACGTTTTGCCTTCTGGCGGTTTTCAACAAACCTAGGAACACGCTTGCATGTTTGCTTTTTGAATCATTACTTTTTTAAGAGAGAGAGAGAGAGAGAGAGAGAGAGAGAGAGAGAGAGAGAGAGAGAGAGGGAGAGGAGAGAGAGAGAGAGAGATTTGTATGGGCGTGAGTCTGTTCTTGAAACAAACTTACATGTCTCTGTGTATTTTTTTATACCTTTTTTTTTTTTTTTTTTTTTTTTTTTTTTTTTGTAATCGGTTTGTTAGGAGATTTCGAGCACATCCCGCAAATGTAACGATTATACACGCGCGTTTGTGTTCATGGTCTTAGCATTCTCAGTTCTCGTCCCAACGTCGACCTCAGTCTCTAGTGAAAGTGGTCAACTCACCCTCAGAGAGTGAACGACCCTTTGACCTTGTCTGTTGACCAGGGTTCCCGCTAGGTGTCAGAGTTAACTACCCTTTGCAGCCAGGGACCTGCCCATTGAAGTGGTCGATCAAGGACCACGACACCTGTCAACCGTGTTTGGGGACAAGGGAGATCAGCGCTGCTGGCCCTTGTTGTGTGGACAGGTGACGGACAGAGGTCAATTGGCGGGGTTCCTGGCTCACGGATAGCTTTTCCACTGACCACGTTCGCCCCTTCATGGCCGCGGTTAGGGTTTCCCGGGCTGGTTCTCTCCCTTTCTTTGGTGGTGGTGGGGGGGGGGGGGGGGGGGGGGGGGGGGGAAGGAAGCTTACAAAGCTGCAGGAAACGAGGTATTGATCATCGGCAGTCCAACCGCTTTTCCTTTTTAACGATTGGATTGTCAGTCTATTGCTGGGTTTTCCGTTTCGAGTCGCATGTAATTTGTGTTTTAAAAAAAAAGGCTGGGAGGGGGGGTGTTCTGGGTATTTTAAGTTCAGAATTGTTCATTTGACTTATTAATCAATATCAATATCATTATCGTCATCATCATCATCATCATCATCATCATCATCATTGTTATACAGTTTCAAGGAGTACAGGGGGTCGGAATAGCTCAGTGGTAGAGCGCCGGACTCGTGATCTTGGTGATCCTGGTGTTGCGAGTTCGAATCTCCGCCGGGCCGTTTCTGTACGGGGGGATTTTTTTTTTTTTCGTCGTGGTTAAGATTGGTTCTGACTCCATTTCCCAAACAGTCCTTCGAATGATATTTTTAACCGAGGTTGTGTGTGTGAACGCACGCATAACATCTTGCACGCACGTAAAATCCTATCACCAACTTTCGGAAGAGAAAGGCCAGTTTGGCCCGTTGGTATGGATGACACGTTACACATAGCATGCACCCTGCGTAAGAAATTGAAAGAATGAAGGAAGTAAGGAAACTGAGTTAACGATATCGAACAATATTGACTGGATGACACAGGAAACGACTGAATGAAGCGCCAGCTGGCAGCTCTTCAGTCGGCACTACCCAGGTTAGCAGTCCGTTATGTAAACGAGTGTGGATTGTAAAGCGCTTAGAGCTTGGTCTCTAACTGAGGATAGGCGCTATATAAGTATTCATAATAATAATGATAATAATGGGAAAACGTGGAGCACCGTTCCAACAGCAGGGACACACAGCTAAGAACAACAAGCGTTAATAGCAGTAACATCGCCTTTGGTACTGCGTGTTGTTTGTTACTGGGCATCACGTTTTCCACAGTCACGGTCCCATAATCACGACTCCCAGAATCACTCGTCACCCGCGCAGTCTCAACGGTGTTAGCCCGACGCAACTCCCATGGCAAACGTGAATAATTTTTAAACAATAAAAGATGTATTCATTTATACGAGCTGATAACTCGTGAAGGCAAAGTCGTATCTTCTCACCATGAACACCACCATGAACAAAGAATTGTGTGGAAAACGTGGTGCATCCCTCTGGACATGCTAAAATGAATTCTGTTCAATGGCCCTCTGCACCTGTAGGTAATAGTAAACATCCAATCAAGTTAACCGTTCGCAGTGTTGTGTTGTTGTTGTTGTTGTTATTTTACCGTCCAGTCTCCTATGCTGTTCTCCAGTGGCATCATCCCACGCCGCTCATTTCGGCTTCCTATCCACAGCGGCACCCTGGCTTTCCCGTCTCAGCTCTGGCGCAGGCATTGCACGGGAAACGTCATCGTCAAGATGTCATGAGACAACCCACCACAGGAGATGCTGCACTGCTGCCTAGTCACTCAGGTGGCGTTTGTTCTGAGCCCAACATAAAATGATTTTGTCACAATGTTCAAATGTTATCACACATGTTTAAATGTTACCATGAAATAGATCGCCAATAGGTAGGTCAGTAGAATTGTATCTTATGGCAGAGGTGTTAGTCTCTTGACAGGCCCCTCATCTCTGTGGATAACACTATTATCCATTCTCTCGTGTCCACTACACAGCGATCAGAGTACTGTGGTTCCTGTTCTCTTCTGCTGACCTGAACACACCGCCTCCGTCTCAAAAACCGTTCAGAAGCCACGCACCTGGTCTTCTTCTGTGTAGGACTCTCACTTTCCGTGGTGGGGACATGTTGCTGTGCTGTTCTATACATTGTCAGTGTGGTTTAAAGTATAAGATGACTAGAAGTCTGTTCTAGCACATGTATTAGTTCTTTGCCTTTGCATGTTGTTTTCTTTTTTTTTTTTTTTTTTTTTTTCGATTTCAACTGAAAACTAGTTTTTAAAACAGAGCGCGTAACTTGTGCGTGTTTAGCATGGTGTTTTGAAAACGTGTCCCTCAAATGTGTGTGTGTGTGTGTGTGTGTGTGTGTGTGTGTGTGTGTGTGTGTGTGTGTGTGGTTTTTGATAATACCAATAGCGACAATATCATACAGCACTTTATCTTACGCAAAAAGAATAAATCGAAGAACACATTTGCAGGCCCACGCATAAACCAAGTGGAATACTATGAATTGTTATTGTAGCGGCTGTTGTTTTCAGTTGTAGCTACAAGCAGAAAACCTTTCTTCCCAGTGTCGACTATGAAGGGTTTCCTCATGACGACCTCATGCTGACCACTCAGCGTGGACTGCCGGTGCTGAGGCTCCCTCATGACGACCTCATGCTGACCACTCAGCGTGGACTGTCGGTGCTGAGGCTCCCTCATGGCGACCTCATGCTGACCACTCAGCGTGGACTGTCGGTGCTGAGGCTCCCTCATGGCGACCTCATGCTGACCACTCAGCGTGGACTGTCGGTGCTGAGGCTCCCTCATGGCGACCTAATGCTGACCACTCAGCGTGGACTGCCGGTGCCAAGGCTCCCTCATGGCGACCTAATGCTGACCACTTAATGTGGACTGCCGGTGCTGAGGCTCCAACAGGACGGACTTACGTGTGTGTGTGTGGGGGGGGGGGGGGGGGTTGAGCAGGAATGGGCGGCGTGGGAGTCACGCCTCTGAAGGGAGGGGTGGTGGAGGAGGCGTGGGGGGAGGGGGATTAGCATGGAAGATGAGGCAGTATGTTTCTGAATTCAAATTGTGAAACTCCTGATCTTTGGTAACAGTTTGGCCAGGTGCAAGACTTCTGACCGGCCGATCCTTTGCTTTCTCAAAATGTACAACAATGTCATTTTCTTTCCTTAAGAGAGATGGCGAGACAGACGAGAGAGAGAGAGAGAGAGAGAGAGAGAGAGAGAGAGAGAGAGAGAGAGAGACGGACAGACAGACAGACAGACAGAGAGATTCTTCCATTCGGAGTATATCCACTTTCGATATCGGACATTGAAACAACTTTCTACGTTATTTGCTAAACGGTGTACAGTACCACTAAGAACTCATTTTCATCCGTCCACTCTGACTGAGGACACATCATTCATCTCCACCTCCTTCACCACTACTGCTCACCTCCACTCTCCTTCCTCGCCCCTCCTTGTCCTCCAACATCGTTGATTAGGGTCAGTTTCTTAACCCTAAGCGGAATGCCACTAATCATCGTTGATTAGGGTCAATCTCTTAACCCTAGGCGGAATGCCACAAATCAACTTCAACTGCAGTGTGATCTATTTTGGAGTAACCGAAGTAAGTAGTCGATCCATTTCTCCGCTGGTCGCACAGCTTGAAATAGGGACACACATGCAAAGACGGAATAGCTCTCTCTCTCTCTCTCTCTCTCTCTCACACACACACACACACACACACACACACACACACACACACACACACACACGCACACGCACGCACGCGCACGCACGCACTCACACACACACACACGCACGCACGCACGCACGCACGCACAAACGTACCATAAACAGATACACTCCGAAAATGTCAGAGGGGCCAAGGGTGAGAAACGGAATCAGCGAAACAGAGACACACTCGACGATAGAGGGAGAGAGACAGAGAGGAGCAAAGAGGGAAGCTGCAGTAAAGGGTGGGCAGAGAGAGAGAGAGACAGACAGACAGAGTGACAGTGGGAGACAGAGAGAGACAGAGAGAGACAGAGAGAGAGAGACAGCGACAGAGAGACAGAGAGAGACACAGAGAGACAGAGAGAGAGAGAGAGAGAGACAGAGAGAGAGAGTCAGAAAAGGCCAAAGATTCATTGGAACACATGACAGTCAAACACTATGGCAAAGATCACACAAAACATTCACAACATAACCTGATCCACATGCAAATATAGACAGACAGACAGACAGACAGACAGACACATAAAAAGATATATTAACTGATAGATTCATAGACTGGAGGATGGACACATAAATCATATATTGCTTGTCAGGTGGATTGAGAGATGGATGGACTGACGGACGGACGGACAGACGGATAGATGGATGGATAGACAGACAGATAACGGACAAACAAGCAGGTAAACAGAGAAAAACTGGTAGACTGTAAGACTGATATGTTAAAATTAATAGATGGGTGGATTGATATGTGGAGGGATGGGCGGACAGACAGACGAATAGATGAGTGAATAAATAGATAAGCATGCAGATAGGCAGAGAGGCAGAAATACATCGACCGACAGATGTAGAACTTGATAGAAAGACATACGGACAGACAGACAGACAAACAGGTACATAGATAAGCAGACAGACAGACTGAGGGGCCAATTGACCGAGGCATACAACAGCCACAGAGACGACTAAGTCTGATAGAGTTTGGAGTCCCACAGATACACGTACCAAAATAGAAGCAAGCACTTGCGCGCACGCCATATTTTACACACACACACGCGCGCGCGCGCGCGCGCATGCATGCCCGCCCGCACACACACACACACACACACACACACACACACACACACACACACACATATTGCGCGCGTGTACGGCGAGAGAGAGAGGACAAGGAGGGTGAGAGTGGAAAGAGAGAGAGAGAGAGAGAGAGAGAAAGAAGAGAGGGGGGGGGGGAGAAGAGAATAATAGTAATGGTGGATTCGTCACAGCAATAAAACAAAAGAATAACATGACGGTGAGGCGGGGGAAAAACAGTGGAATTGTATTACAGGCCCCTAATCGGGTTGTGGACAAGGCCGACCGCTCAGCCCAATGGTAACGGGATACGGGGAGCCTGAGGGGGAGCCTGGGGGGAGGGGGGGGGGGGGGGGGGAGTAGGAATGGAGGGTGGGGTGGTGGCCACAACACAGACAGACAGCACCCTGCCGAAATGAAACCCCCCCCCCCCCCCCCCCCTTTGGTGGACTCTTCGTACGGTGTGGGACAACGCTGGTAGAGGGGACAGAGAAGGAGGGATGAGGGAAGGGGTGGGGGGGGGGGGGGGGGGGCGAGGGGGGAGTAGAATAGGGGAAGAGGATGGTGGAGATGGAAAGGATATTGGTCGTTAGGAAGAAGGGAGGGGAGGGAGAGAGAGAGAGAGAGAGAGAGAGAGAGAGATGGGGGTGGGGGGGGGGGGGAATAAGTGATGGTCATCGTGGAGTAGGTGGAAATGGAAATGGGTTGTTGTGTGTGTGGTGTTGCGGTTGGTTTGGTGGGGCGGTGTGTGTGTGTGTGTGTGTGTGTGTGTGTGAACTGGCTATTAGTAGCAAGGATATATTACGCACACTGAAGGGTATGGGAGGGTTGGTGTTTAGATGTGTAAGCAGTGTGACATGATCAAGCGTTTGGTGGGGTGCCCCTTTTCTATTTTTTTTCCAACAAAACACGAGAAGGCATGGGATGATTAGGGAGGGAAAGGAGGGTGAGGGTGGGAGGGGTGGGGGCAACAAAAGCCATGTCGGAGGATTATATTGTTTTTCTGATAGGCTGGAAGTGCTGTCCATCATCTCCAAGAGCTAGTCACTAATAAGATCAGTCTGACACTGCTGTCACAGTTAGCCACGCAGCCACTGCCCCCTGCCTCCTCCTCCCTCAACCTCACCCCGCCCCAAACATCCGCTCCCCTCCCCCCAGCCAAAAAAAAAACAAAAAAAGAAAGAAAGCAACACAGTATTTCCATTCCTATCAAATGTGTTCGGCAAAGTAAGTCACTTACATTTTTTTTTTCACCGAAACGAAGAAATTAAATTACGGAGCTTCTCTGTCTGGATTTCTTCTTCTTCGATGGTAACAATTTTTTCTGTTAAAGACACAACACGTAGGCCAACACACATAGGGGGTGTGACTATGAAAGAAAAAGGAAAGTACCCATTTCAGATTGATT
>JADBJO010003119.1:145000-155000 GCA_016801955.1 Conus betulinus
TGAATGAAACAGCCATTTAAAAAGTGAGAGGGGAAGGGAAGGGGAGATGAGGACAGAGGTGGAGGGTGGGGAGGGGGCTTTAATACGTTTCCTTTTTCCTAATTCCAGATGGGCAGCTTAAACTAATCTGAGTCATTATTTCTACAGTGCCACAGTCTTTTGCCCCTATTCTTTTTATTTGTTTGTTTTTTCGTTTTCATTACATTTTATCGCTATTTTTATCTGGTTTCGTTTTGGAGTGTTCATTGTTCTTATATATGCATCAGTCTATGTCCCAGATTTAATCAAATGAAATTGACAACAGAACTCGTTAACCTATATCTTGCATAAAATTAACTCTAAGACTGCTGTTGATCGAATTGTTTGCGTGCCATCGTTTCTTCCTGCTTATTTGTTCTATTTCATCACATTTCATGCCGGTTTTTTTTTTTTTTTTTTTTTTTTTTTTTTTTTTTTTTTTGTTTTTGTTCATTTTCACGTTTGAATGTTATGTCATTGACTAATAGGACGATAGACGTACCTAGGGTAATCTCAGAAGTTATGTCAAGTAGAAAACGGATAAGTAGGCCTCGGCTTTTCAAAGCGTTCGATTAAACGAATGACAGTCCTGTTCATTTTTTGTTGGTTTTCTCCCTTTTTTGTGTGTCGTTAAATAGTATGGGCTCGAAACCACTTTCGAGCTTATTACCAAAGCATGTAACGATTGGAGGAAAACACATCCCACACGATCGAAAACAACGAACTCGACCTGTTCGTGCCGCCGTTTGTTTAAAGTGCACTTTCCCTAAGAACCTATACTGACAGAGTTTATTGGCATCACCCGTTTACAATACCAGTGACAATTCGATTACAATTGACTGCATTATGAGCAATAAATAGCAAAAACGAAAGTATTTAATGAGTGATAATAACTCAAAGGCTCGACTTGAGTAAAGACAAATCAAACACATACGAGTTCATTAACCAATACTATTTTTTTGTTAGGGTTCGATCGTAACACATTTGTACACAAATGGAGCTGACTTGCTGATGCATAGATCTGTCAAACTACAACAGGCTAATTGTTTAAGTCCTTTAACCCTTGGACTACTGAAGCTCTCAGAGCTATGCCAATGACCCGGGTGCTTAGCTGCTCTGTATCGTCACTGTGTGAATAAAATGTAAGTTTCTTATCACTTAACAACTGCAGATTTGCTGCACTGAACCTGCTGTTTCAAACACTCAGGGAAGACAAGCAGTATGTTAGAACTAAAAACGAAAAACAAAACAAAAAATCTGTTTGTGTTGTGGTAGTTGTTTCATCCATTTCAGCTTAGCCAGGAACAAGTCTATCTCTTGCCAGCATTTCTGAACAAACGAAGGACTGAATATTTGCTCACAGTCAACATAACTAAGGTAGACTCCCGTCATTTTGTCACGTCAACCATCATCAAAACATGTTAAGAACCTCCATCTGTCATTATTTCAGCAAGAGCTTCTATAAGAGTAAACTACTTCTTCGTTGCCATGATGAAGTGTAACAGACTCCATGCAACTGAAAAAAAACACTATGGCTGCATGTTCCAGTGGCCAACTTTACATTTTATATGCCACTAAAAAAAAACGTCGGTTTCGAATCGTTGCCCAAACTGATCAGCAATGTCATGATATCATTGGAAAGGGGAAATACTCCTACTTTCAGGCTGTGATCTTACCATCACCGCACAACATAGCGCAGGCGATTGGTTGACAACCGTCTGAAAGTGGACATCAGTGACGGATGGGTTCAGCAGATGCATCATTTGGCAACAAGGAAACCGCCTATACTGAGAAGTGGGGTTCCCTAGTTGCTGTCAAGTGCATGATAACAATTTGTTGTGTCGCCTTCATCTTCTTGGAACTTGCTTGCAACCTTGAGAGACGCAGATCTGGCGATGATGCTCATTAGGAGAAGCTACACTGATTTGGTTAGTTTCGAACATTCCGTTACAAGAGTCCGAGATGTGGAAACGCGGGGCGCAGCATTTTCTGGACCACCCTAGTTGTGACAGGAAGGAAAGCGAGGCAAAGCTCCGTCAGTTACTTTCGACTTGGAAAATAATTTTTGAAAAAAGAAAAAATCAGGAAAGAAAGACATGCATTCAGTGTGTCTCGAAATTTTGCATCTCGTTTCAGCTATGAATCTCCACAGCTACTTTGAGAAACATATCCAGGAAAATTACTGAGTTTGTTCTCAATAAAATTAGTAACTGCATGCTTCTCATCAATTCGCCGTTAAAAATGCGTTACCAACGACTTTTCTAAATGTACAGATTATTGATTTCCGTTTTGTTCAAAGTTTATAGTAGTTTAAATCTTGAGGCAGTGGCTTAGAACTATGACATCTCTGAAGCTGAAAGCGAATACTTTTATATCGGAGGTGATGGTTGATCTTGTGTTGAATATGGGCCATATGTAAACTGATGACCTCATGACGTTCAAACAAAATTACCTAAGCAATATATACAGTATATAGCAAGTTTTTTTCTCCTTATTAGTCTTATTCTTATTCTTCTTTCGTTATTGTTGCGATAATGATTGAAACTTTTTCAGCGCACAAAACCCAGACATTTCCTGTGTTCCTTCACGAGTGTCAAATAAGAGCAGGCTATGTTTTAAAATCTTTCACTCCATTCAAGTGCCTCAATTACATGTTGAACAACGTATAGCGATAGCGACACTACATCTCATTTTTTTTTCAGCCTCCATGTCTCATATTCGTGCTCCAGATTTTGACCCAGCACATATTTCCTCAGGTTCGTTGGTGATGAGAATTTTTAACTTTTGTTGCGAAAAAAAAAAAAGGAAACCGAATTATTACAAAAGTTCACAAACAGGGAAATGACATATTAGGCCAGTACGCCACTTTTATACAGTATTCAATATCTCCCATTGATTTTACTTTCTTCGTGTTGGGACGAATGAGTAACCTCTCAAACATTGCAAAAATGCTGAAGCCATTTCTTTTCTTTCTTTCTTTCATTTTTGTTTTGTTTCGTTTTCTTTTGTTTTGTTTTGTTTCATATCGTCATCGTCTCTCTCTCTCTCTCTCTCTCTCTCTATCTATCTATCTATCTATCTCTATCTATCTCTCACCCTCTCTCTCGCTCTCTCTCGCTCTCTGGTCTGTCTGTCTGTCTGTCAGTCTCTGTCTCTCTCTCTCTCCTCCTTCTCTCTTTCGCTCTGTTTCGCTCCACATGTCTCTCTCCCGCCCTCTCCCCTTCCCCTCCCTCCTCACCCCCCTCTCTCCTCTCCTCCTCTCCCTTCCCTCCTCTCCTCCTACTTCAATCTGCTACTCTGGTTCCCACCTCTCCTCCTCCCCCGCTCCTGTCTCTCTCTCTCGCTCACTCCGCCTCCTCTCCCTCTCTCTGCTTCGCTCTCTCGCTTCCTCCTGGAACCCCCTCCCTCCACTTCCGTCCGCTCCTCGGACCATTAACGCCCACGCTTTTTTCTGCTGCTTCTCTGCACTATCCTGTCTTGTATTGTTCTATCACAATTCTCTGCAATATTAATATTGAGTCCTCCGATTATCCTCTCTGGGGGGGAGGGACTCCCTCTCCACTCTCTCAGACCCTCTCTCCTCTATTCTCTTCTTGTCCTCTCCCTCTCTCTCCATCGCTCCTCTCTCTCCTCTCTCTCTCTCTCTCTCTCTCCTGCTTTCACCCCCCTCCTCCTCCCCTGTCACTCCTCTCCTCCCATCCCTCTCTCCCCTCGTTCTTCCTCTCTCTTCCTCCAACTCTCACACCCTCATCTCGCTCTCTCTCCTCTCTCCCTCACTCCTCTCTTCTCTCCTCAATCCTCCCTCCTCCCTCCCCTGGTCTCTCGGATCTCTCTCTCTCTCTCTCCCTGTCTTTCTGTCCTCGTCTGATCCTCCCGGTCTCTCCTTCTCTCTCCCCCTCTCTCTCTCTCTCTGTGCTCTCTCTCCCGCCACCTCTCCTCGCGCTCCTCGTCCTCTCTCTCTCTCTCTCTCTCTCTCTCTCTCTCTCGTTTCGGCTCCTCCTCCCTCTCCCTCCTCCCCCCCTCCCTCTCTTTCCTCTCTCTCTCTCTCCTCTCTCTTTTTCTCCTCATTCTCTCTTCCTACTCCTTTTCGTATTTTTTTTATCACACTCAAATTTAACGAGCATTATCCCCCCCCTCTCACAACACCACGTCCTCTCTCTCTATTGGCTCTCTCTCGTCCTCTCTCTCTTCTTCCCTCTCTCCTCTCTCTCCCCTACTCTCCCCCCACTTCCTCTCTCCCTCCTCTCTCTCATTCACCCCCCCTCCTCCCTCTCTCTTCTCTTCCCCCTCTTCTTCCTCTCTCCTCCCTTTCTCTCCTCTCCCCTCCTCTCTCTCCCTCCGTTATTCCCCTGCGCCTTGTCTTGTTTTCCTCGATGTGACCTCCTCTCTCCTCCCCTCGAGTTGTTTCTACTCTTCGTTCCTTGGCTACGGTAGCGTCGAGTCTCCTTCAAGACACACGATTGTGTAAAAACCGAGGTAATTCAACACGTGCGCGAGCCCGCAGCGGCTCTCTCTCTCTCCTCCCTCTCTTATCGATTGGTCGTTGCTTGCTCGATGTGTCCTTCTTCCGGGATCCCCAACCACAAAGGGCTTGTTCTTGTGTAAGGGTTCTCCCTCCCCTTTGTCTCAACTCCTGCTCCCTCTTCCTTTCGTTCTGCTCTCCCTCCCCTCTCCCTATTCTCTCGTCCTCTTTTCCTCTCGTTCCTCTCTCTCGTCTTCTTTCCTCGGGGGTTTCGGGTCTCTCTCCCTCTCCTCTCGGCTTATACTTACTCCTTCCCCCCCTCGTTGGCGGTCGGGTCCCTCGATGGGAGTCCATCCCACTCTCCCTCTTCCTCCGCTCTCATCTCCTCCCTCTTTTCTTCACCTTCTCCCTCCTCCCTTGCCTTCTCTCCTCTCCCCCGGTCTCCCTCCTCCTCTACCCAAACCTCCCTCTCCTCCGCTCCCCTACGCCCTCATCTGTCCTCCCCTCCCCTCCCCTCTCCTCTCTCTCTCTCCCCCTCTCTTCCTCCCTCTCTCGTCTAATCTCTGCGCTTTTCTTTTTTCCTCGGACTCCTTTCGTAATTTTTTTAATCACACACACTTCAAATTTAACGAGCATTATCCCTCCTAAATTGCTCTCCTCCGTCCTTCCCTGTCTCTCTCCTTCTCTCTCGTCTGGTGAAAGCAAACGAGGCCGGATGAGGCCCGAGGGTTATTGAACGCCAGTGGCTACCATAACGAGACAAACACGATTGTGTAAACTTTTTCCCTTTCACATTGGGGGTGGAGGCTAAGACTTTTTTAAGCTGCCTTCCCATCCTTGAATCCATACCCCTCACTGCTCTCCCTCTCTCCCTCCCTCCCTCCTCTCTCTCTTCCTCTCTCTCTCTCTCTCTCTCTCTCTCTCTCTCTCTCTTGTTTTCAGTTTATATCGAAATTCTCCCTCTTCTACAACTTTATGTTTAGGATTCATGTAAACTGTTTTTGTGATAACACCACAGTCCACACAGACTGCTCAAACTTGCAAGCTGTGTTCACATCATTACAAAAGAAGGTTGACATGTTAAATGACTGGTGCGACGTGCCTCACGTGTCGCGGAATCCTGGCAAAAAAAAAAACTTAACGCTGCTAACAACACGACAACGAACACAAGCATACAACTCCTTCCTGTATTCCTCAACAATCGAGAATTGAAGAAGCTGAAAGTCAACGAATTCTGGCGTAAATGATAAGAACAATCTTCCCTCAACAGATTACATCAACAGTTGATGTAAATCGATATCCAAACAAACATATCAGTGGTGACAGATCAAGCTTTTCTTAGATCTTCATGTCAGCAAAATATTCCCACTTGTACACGCACTTTTATTCTCTCTTCTGTCAGTTACTGGGTCAACATTATTTTGCCCTGGTGGTACCAATGCCACTGAAGCCTCTGATCAGCTCTACAAAAGAGCACTCAAAGCAGTTCTTTTGAATCTGTAAGTGTTAATGGAACAGATTATACTAAAATTTAAAAAAGAAATTTTTCCTGTTCAGTAAATCATGTTTGCGGTCACATGTCTAAGTGAAAAGGTGTATCTCGTTTAGCCCCCAAAATTTCACTATCTGATGTAGCGAAAATCCTCAAGGGGGGGGGGGGGAGGGAGGGAAGAAATGAGGATGGGTGTCAGGAAAGGGGGACGAAGGATGGACGTGACTGACGTTTTTCTGATTTTTTGGTGAAAGCATTATTATGTTTAAAACTGAACACTCAACTTCTGTTGTCGTTCATGCCAAGCTCTCGTGGTGACCTGTCATCACACAGATGTAGTGGTACTCTCCGGAGGAGAACGCTAATTCACGCTCAATCCGACATAAGCAGTTACTGTCGTCAGCAGGGGCCGGGGGTTAGCAGGTGGTGTCCCGTGTATGTTTGATCGAAGCAGGCACCACTGAACATAACGGATGTGACTTGGCGGCAGTGCGGTGTCTCCTCTGATGGGTTGCCACATGACGTCATAATGTCGATTGCTCTCTGTAGACTGCCATTGCTGGGTTTCGACGGCGCAAACTGGGGGGGGGGGGGGGGTCGTTATGTTGGGGGCGAGAGTGCGAAAGTCAAGTCATCGAAGAGAAGCGGAAAGAACGTCAAGAGAAGAAACGGCACACATAAAAAGACAATGCCCTAGAGACCTAATTGCCACCGGAGTCCAAAACAGAAAAGAAATAACAATCTACTGTCCAAAAGGACTTTCTGTAGTACACACACACACACACACACACACACACACACACACACACACACACGCGTACACACACACGTATGCACGCACGCACGCACACACGCACAAACATACACAAACGCACACACACACATACACACCTTTTAAACACGCTCTCTCTCTCTCTCTCTCTCTCTCTCTCTCTCTCTCTCTCTCTCTCTCTCTCTCTCTCTCTCTCTCGGCATTCAGATATGGAAACCAAAGAAAAGTATCGTTGGTTCTTCTCCTTTAGAACATATTCCATTCGGAAAAGTTTCTTAATGTCATTAAAGATAAATGGCAAAGAAGTTGTTACGCAAGATTCAGGTTACGAACCGTCGGTTTCAATGCAAACAAAAGATGGTTTATCGTCTGATGACGACTGTATGATCAGGTCAGTCGCTAAATTCATTACAGAAGCAATGAAAATAAGACAAAAGCATTTATAATTGTATAAAAAAAAAGAAGGACTTGAACTCAAAAACATGACTAAAAGCATGTGGAATAGTTCAGTAATATAGTCATCGTCTAAAAGAGTGGATGGTCGGATCAATCTGTAATATTACATTTTCCTTGTGTGTGTGTGTGTGTGTGTGTGTGTGTGTGTGTGTGTGTGTGTGTGTGTGTGTGTGTGTGTGCGTGTGTGTGTGTGTGTGTGTGTGCGCGTGCGTGCGCGTGTGTGTGTGTGTGTGTGTGTGTGTGCGTGCGTGCGTGTGTGTGTTGTTTTCTTGTTGTTGTTGTTGTTGTTGTCGTCGTCGTTTTTTGTTGTTTTTGTCGTTGTGGTTGTCATTGTTGTTGCTATCGTAATGTTAAAAAAGGGTACTCGTGTCTGAGAGGATATTCGAAGATTCGTGTCTACTTTTTTTTTTTTTATGTTTTGCTTGTTTTGATTTGATTGATTATTGGGAATAACTGTGTAATATTGCTTGTAGTGTAAGGAAGAGGAATGTGTTATTACCCTGTTACCCCCTTGTCATAAGACCTTTTGGTAATGACAATAAAATATCAAAGAAATATATATTCTGGTTTTAAATCATTGCAAATGGGCATTCCACAAGGCTCAGTAATAGCTCCAATGTTATTTAATATTCTGATGAGCGATCTTCCGAAACATGTAAGTAAACACGTTACAGTAGTACAATATGCGGATGATTTATGCATATGGTTAAATACTTCATTGAGAAAAACACAACTAAACGTGAAATAAAAACTATTACAGAAAACTATATCAAGCTGATCTTGACAGTCTTGGTAGATACATGTTTAATAACGGGTTAATATTTTCTAGTGAAAAAACATATATGGTTTTATTTATTAATGGTGCAGCTCCTACTGAGCTGCCTTTATTCAAACTGGATGCGCGTAGCTCTTGAATATAAATCTTTAGTCAAATTTTTGGGAGTGTATTTGACGTCTAAACTAACGTGGAATTATCATATACAATATCTTTTAAATAAAGCTAGGAAAACCCTTAATTTCCTAAAAATTATTAGCCAGCAAAGTTGGTGTCAGGATGCAAAAATCTTAAAGCATTTAGTGACATCTCTGATTAGATCTAAACTATCTTATGCACAAGAGGCATTCTTCAGTGCTCCTAAATATTTGTTACAAAAATTGCAAAGTATAGATAGCAAGGCCTATAAACTGTGTCTTGGTGTTCCTTTCCATGCATCTACTATGCGAACTTATAGAGAACTTGATGTTTTTATCCTTGGACGAATACAGAAAATTGGCTGTTTCGAAATATGTACTTAAATGCTCTTCAAATGAAGACGTGAATAGCTTTGAAATTACTGTGAAGCCCGAGTCTCATTATCCTAAAAGAGCTCAATCGATTGTGTCTCTTTCCACCATTGGTTACTATACAGCAGATCTTTTGGAAGAATCCGCCATCAGCCTTGATTCTCTGTTGAAAACGACATCAATTCTCTTCCTGATTGGGAAAGGAACCGAGCAAATTTTGATCTCGATTATACAGATGTTAGTAAAAACGATCAACCAAATATTTGTCATATACAGTAAAAATGCATACTATAAATAAATATTCAGATCATCTTAAAGTATACACTGATGGCTCCTTGTTACATACTAATCAGGCAGGTTCTGCTTTTGTAATACCTTCACTAAAAGTGGAAAAAGACTTATTATATTGGAAAGCACAGATCAATTTATGTTGCGGAAATGGTAGCCATTATTATGGCTTTATCTTATTTAATTGATTTACCACACTCAATTGTTAAAGTGGTCTTTATGGTCGATTCGATGTCTGTTTTACAGTCTATAAAGTTCTCTAACTCGCTCAGTAATAATCCCATTTTAAAGGAAATATGTCATCTTATTCATGTATTAATGTGCAAAGGAACGGAAGTCACATTCTGTTGGATTCCCTCACATTGTGGTATTTTCGGCAATGAACTTGTTTCACACAGAAAAGCAAAAAGAGGTGCTAGGAATGAAAACTCAGTGACGCCTTTATATTTGCATCTTACTTTACAAGAGGGGTATAACATGTTAAAACAAACAATTTATAGTCGATTCAGGAAAACAAAACAATCAACAAGGTCTAGCTATTAATGCAAATAACACTCAGCTGTTATGTTTTGAAAGCTTTATTAATAACCCTAATATTAAAATAAGTAATTTGCATCAATACAGAAATTTTATTTCTGTATACTATAGAATAAAACTTGATGCTTTAAAAACCCAAGTACAGTAATAACGCAAAATGTATTTGTGGCGAGAAAAGATTAACTAGCATTCATGTCTTGTTTGGTTGTTTGCCCCTTCAAGCATACTTACCGTCATTATCAGGCATGTCTCTTTCGGATATTTTCCTTGACTTAGAGTTCGCTTTTAAAGTTACCTTTTCTTTAATTTGTAGTCCAGTTAGACAGTTACTCTAATGTGAAAATGCTGAATTATTGATATTGTCTTATATTATGCACACAACATTTAAACACGCATTCCAGCATGCATGAATAGGCCTACATAAGACTCTAGCTCTCTCTCTCTCTCTCTCTCTCTCTCTCTCTCTCTCTCTCTCTCTCTCTCTCTCTCTCTTCGTCTAATATCACATTAGTGAAAAGACGTTAAAGAAAAGTACTACTACACACACACACACATCATAGGTATAACGTGCGCACTTGTTCACATAATGGAAAAGAAAGAAACAAAGAAAAGGACAGAACGGAGAGAAAAGGCGACATGGAAGGAAAGAAGGGATGACCAGACAAGAAGGCAAACAAAGAGAAAAGAAACA
>JADBJO010003119.1:160000-165000 GCA_016801955.1 Conus betulinus
AGTGACGGTAAGACCCACTGACCACAGGGAAAGTCCTGTTGACAGTGGGAAAGACTACAACTTTGGATTCTCTCTTGAGGGCACATAAGACCGTATGGCGAAAGCTTGGCTGTGTCTGGAGTGGCACTGTCTTCATCTGTCCGTGGGCAGGGTGGTTGGGTCTGTGGGGTGTGCTCGACAGCTGGAGGGTGGTGTTTTTCGCCGGTGGGCTCTGCAGTCATGAAATACGGGCTGGTACACCCATGGGGATGCTACTTTAAGGCTGTTATGAGTTGCATCCTGTAGTCTGATTTACCTCTGTTCAGGAGCAGTTATGTCCCTTGATATCTTAATGGAGTGTCCTGCGCGTGCCTGTACCCATCGGACGGTGAGGAAAGACCCACTGACCACAGGGAAAGTCCTGTTGACATTGGGAAAGACTACAACTTTGGATTCTGTCTTGAGGGCACATAAGACCGTATGGCGAAAGCTTGGCTGTGTCTGGAGTGGCACTGTCTTCATCTGTCCGTGGGCAGGGGTGGTGGGTCTGTGGGGTGTGCTCGACAGCTGGAGGGTGGTGTTTTTCTCTGGTGGGCTCTGCAGTCATGAAATACGGGCTGGTACACCCATGGGGATGCTACTTTAAGGCTGTTAGGAGTTGCATCCTGTAGTCTGATTTACCTCTGTTCAGGGAGCAGTTATGTCCCTTGATATCTTAATGGAGTGTCCTGCGCGTGCCTGTACCCATCGTCAACACAGCGCAGGCCTCCAAGGGTGGTATAGGACTGCTCAAAAGGCAGGTGAAGACAGTGTTTCTCTAGGTCCTCCCCAGCACCTTCGGGTGTTTCCTTTTCTTCTTTTCTATATAACGGTAAACTAAAACATCAGGCATCATCCGTGACCTATAATGAACATACATACTACTTTTGACAAAGAGATCGGCCAAGTACTTTCTGACATATTCTATAAAGAAGAAAAAAACGGTTACAGGCCGTTAAACTAAAACATTGGGCATCATCCATGACCCATAATGAACATACCTACAAATTTTCAGAAAGATCGGCCCAGTAGTTTTGTCTGGAGCGAGTGGAACATATTTTGACCACGGACACACACACACACACACATACACACACACACGCGCGCGCGCGCGCGCGCGCACACACACACACACACACACACACACACACACACACACACACACACACACACACAGAGCATTTCTTCGTTCTCATTCTAAAGTACTCCCTGTTGTATACGAACTGGGAGTACAAAAAGCAACAGGGGTAAAACGAAAGAACGAAAAAGTGCGACAGAAGAAAGGACAGAAGCAGGCAAGAGAACAACAACCAGAAAGACGAAAAGAAAAAAGAGAAAAAGAAAGGAAGGGAGAGAAATAACAATGAAGAACATGCTCTGTTTATTACGCAGATTGTGAATGATATTGCCTCCAACAGAATTGGGCACATGTACATTCTCACTAGTTGAACAACTTAACGCGAAAAGAAGAAGATAAATTAAGAAGATGGAAGAAGAAGAAAATAAGAGAAAAACGAAAAGGAGAAAGAGAAGAAGAAAAAAAAAAAGACGAAGGAGACAAATGACAACAACAATAACAAAAGCACCAACACAACACACAACAACAGCAGCAATAAGAATAACAATTCAATACAACAGAGCAGCGGCAGCAGCAACAACAAAAACAACAACAAAAAACCAGCAACAACAAGGGGAAAAAAAGTGGGAATCTTATCAAAAGAACGAAAACTGTTATGCCCAAATTCTTCATTATGGCCGAGACAATCGATCATCCACACAAAACTGCAGCGCATCATTTCAGTTTGAAGAATGCTTCACTGCTTACTCCTCTCGCCTCAGACACAGACAAAAAAAAATTGAATTGCATGCCTACAGTTTGAAAGATTACACCCTCTGAAGTGGTTAAGAATGTGGAAAAGGTTCAGGAATGGGCAGCCATGAAAATGAAGACTGCAGAGAAATTCTGGGTTCTAACGAGCCATAAGCTGCACTGGAACGAAGAGAGTCAAACCCTGACGTAACAATAATTGGAAAATTCCATGAAGGATGTTGGCCATTAAGAGTACATTTCTATTTATGGCATACTGGAAAAAAAAAATGTTGGAACATTAGAAAAGATTTTCTCTCTGTCCTCTTCCTTTCAAAGACATTGAGTTTAGTGGTAGTGAAAGATAGGGGAGTTATGAATGCAGAGATCAATCTCTCTCTCTCTCTCTCTCTCTCTCTCTCTCTCTCTCTCTCTCTCTCTCTCTCTCGTCTCTCTCTGCACGTGTCTCTGGGAGAATGTCCCTCTCTCTCTCTGAAGTGTGGGCTGTATACTATATATGGGCGTGTGTGTATACGGTTGCACGTGTTTGTGGGAGAATGTCCCTCTCTCTTAAAATTAATGAAGTGTGGGCTATATACGATGCATGTATGGTCGCGCGTGTTTGTGGGAGAATGTCTGGATGGGGACATTTAGTGCAGTGTTAGTGACAAGTTGATGAATGTTATATTTGTGTGGTTGGGTGGTTGAGGGTTTTTTTTTCCCTTCGTTTTTAAACTCATACACATTAATCTTACTCGTAAGTGTTTGATGTTCGTATGTTTTTAAGTTTAGATATTGCGTTTTAAAAATGGATTAATGTTCTCACTTTTTTAAATGAATTATTTATGTAAATTTTGTCCTTGTATGTCTATATTTAGAAATCTAATTGATTAACTGTGACACCGCTCAAATCTTTGATCTCATCTCTTTTTGTCTAGAATGTCCCCAAAATATAATGCTTCAAAATATTGATATCGCCAAAATAAACGTGACACATCTTTATTGGTGACCAAATTTTTCACTTAATTTTAGGCGCAGGGAAAAAAAACTAAACTAAAAAGCATTAAAACCCTCAGAAGAGTGTTTTAGTTGTTTTCTTTGAAAGTGTTCAGCGCATTTTCTTATGGTGTTTTGTTTTGATTTTGGTATTGCTGTTTTTACTGCTGTTGTTGTTGTCTCCTTCTAGTTCGGTAACAATTTACACCCCGATCTTTTGTTTATTGTGAATGAGTTGAGATTTCATAGCTCCGCTGGGTCCACGAGGTCGAACTTCCTGGTTTACAAAACGTTCAGTTACAATGCCGCCATATACTGTCCATAAACAAACATACCAGATTTTTTTAAAGTATAGTTCATGTTTCTGAAATCATAGGAAAACGAATTCAATATAAAGAATTTTGAAACCTGTGGACTGCCTCCAAGATGTGATGTTTCACAATTTTCTGCGTATTGGTTGCAAGGTATGGACTTTTACCGTTTATCTGAGCATACTTCTGTTTGAAAGGTTCCGCACCTTGCCACAGAGCTTTAAGGAACGTCAATAGGTAGTAACAACTCAATAAGAAATAGTTACGATTTTTTTTTCATATCAAACTCAAAAGAAAAATTACTGTTCCGTCGAAAAAAGAGACAAACAAATTACGAAACCAAACACGACGTGTTTCAGCCTCTTTGGTCTTCTTCAGGCAAGACAAACAACGTTCAAGACATTGAAAACGAAGAGCAAACAATCTCTTGTCTCATCAAACTGGGTGCAGAATAGGTGTATGTGCCTTTCCTTTTACAATGCTAAATGTGTGTATTATGTATTCATGTTTGTCGTTAACATATTCTATTATTTGTCAAATCGCCAGCTGAAAGTGATTGTGTTGTTTGTGTCGCTTTTTCTTCTGTCAATAGATTATTTTCTCTCACAGGGGTAAAGTTGGATTCAACGCCTATCTTGCGCTGAAGTGGTTGAAGATAAGTGATTGCTCGTTCATTTTCGTTGTCCTAAGTGTTTTGTATCTTGACTGAAGAAGACCTAAGAGGTCGAAACGCGTCGTTTTTTGTCTTGTGATTCGTTTGTCCACATTTTTTTTTGGCGGTTCGCTAACATCTATTTAAAATTGTTCTGCTGAAGCGTTCAACTGGTTGGCGGTGACCTTTAAAAAAAAGGAAGACAACCCTACCTTGTTATGCGCTCATCACGCTAGCTCACGGTGATGAAAAACCACAAGGAGAATGCCAGTTTATGTACATCGTATACTGACTCATTTGACGGCGAAGTGCCAAGTTGAAAGCTTTGCGGAAAAGCCGTCATGAACAATCATATACGAGTGCATTCCTAGCGGTTTGTCAAAGCTCAGAGAGATCTGAAGTAGTTTAGCTGCTGTTTAAGAAGGGGAGTGAAGAGGAATGATCAATTTTAAACAATGAACACATTAATTCAATTTGAAAAAAAAAAATCTTATTGCTAGTCTGTTAATCAGACCCTGCTCTCAGTCAGTTGAGAGAGAGAGAGAGAGAGAGAGAGAGAGAGAGAGAGAGAGAGAGAGAGAGAGACAGACAGACAGACAGACAGACAGACAGACAGACAGACAGAGCACTGCAGAATTAGTATGCAATAGAATTAATGGACTATAAAGTGCTAACAGCGATAGATTTTAAAATTACAGAAACGGAAAGGCCTAAACGTTTACTGTTAATGTAAGTTATGGATTTTCAGGACAGCAGAATGCACACTATTCACCTAATGATCATCGACTGATATACTGTCTTCAGGAACATGACGGTGACACTGTCTTTCTTGAGTTAGACAACTTGCAGGATTAGAAACCGAGTGTGCATCTCTCTCTCTCTCTCTCTCTCTCTCTCTCTCTCTCTCTCTCTCTCTCTCTCTCTCTCTCTCTCTCTCTCTCTCTCTGTATGTATTAAATTATTCCCATCATAGTTTTCTCCCCTGAAAAATTGATATGTAGATGTAATTGCCTTTTGATCAGTTGCATCATTTCCTTTATGGCTTTTTTCATGTTTTACCACATAAAATGCATTATTACGTTTTGTACTCTATCAATATTTTCCTTTTCTGCGAGCCAGATGCAAAAGAGCCACCTGATGCTTTTTCTGTCCCCTCCTCCACCCTCCCCCCATGTTCAATTTAAAAAAAAAAGCGTTCGTTTCTCTCTCTCTCTCT
>JADBJO010003119.1:170000-172500 GCA_016801955.1 Conus betulinus
GGGACATGGATTAAGGGATTTGCTCCTGGCTTTTGGGATACTGTTAAAGGATTCCTCCTGGCTTTTGGGACATGGATTAAGGGATTTGCTCCTGGCTTTTGCGATACTGGATTAAGGGATTTCCTCCTGGCTTTTAGGATACTGGATTAAAGGATTTCGTCCTGGCTTTTGGGATACTGGATTAAAGGATTTCCTCCTGGCTTTTGGGACATGGATTAAGGGATTTGCTCTGGCTTTTGGGATACTGGATTAAATGGATTTTTCCTGGCCTGGCTTTTGGGACATGGATAAAAGGATTTGCTCCTGGCTTTTGGGACACTGGATTAAGGATTTCCTCCTGGCTTTTGGGATACTGGATTGAGGGATTTTCCTCCTGGCTTTTGGGACATGGATTAAGGGATTTGCTCCTGGCTTTTGGGATACTGGATTAAGGATTTCCTCCTGGCTTTTGGGGACATGGATTAAGGGATTTGTTCCTGGCTTTTAGGATACTGGATTCAGGGATTTCCTCCTGGCTTTTGGGACACTGGATTCAGGGATTTCCTCCTGCCCTTTGAGACACTGGATTAAGGGATTTTTTCCTGGCTTTTGGGACACTGGATCAAGAGATTTGTTTCCGGCTTTTGGTGCATTGGACTACATGATCCATTTCTGGCTGTAGGATGGTGTTTCTGACTTTAGGGACTGTGTTCAAAGGATCCGTTCCTGACTTTTTTCGGACTCTGAATCAGTGGATCCGTTCCTTGCCTTTGGGTGCACAGGCCACTGCGAATAGTCGTATGAGAGCATGTTGGATACACAAGACTACCCCTTTTTCTTTTAAAATTATAATTATAATTTTAACCATGCGTACAAGTTGTCGAAAGCCAGAATGTGTGCTTGTTGTATGCAGCGACACTCGGATGCTTTATACCATATCGAAGGGAGGGGTGAGGGGAGGGTGAGGGGGGGGGGTGTAGCAGGAAGGATGAGACTGTGGGGGGGGGGGGGGGGGAAGAGGTGGGTGAGTGGGGGTTCCGTGGAATGATTATCAATCTGTTTTAATAGGTGAACACCTTATGTCTGGGGGGGGGGGGGGGGGGTGAGACAGTTGGGAGGCTGGGGGTTGTGTGGAATGATCATCAATCTGATTTAATATGTGAACACCTTATGTCTGGAAGGAGGGAGAGGTGGGGAGTGGGGGGTTGCGTGGACGATCATCAATCTGTGTTAATAGGTGAACACCTTACGTCTGTGGAGGGGGGGGGGGGGGGGGGGGCGGTAGGGGAGTGGGAGTTGCGTTGGTGGAATGATCATCAATCTGTGTTACCAGGTGAACACCTTATGTGGGGGGGGGGGGAGACAGGTTGGGGGAGTGGGGTTGCGTGGAATGATCATCAACCTGTTTTAATATGTGAACATCTTATGTCTGAGGGGTGGGGGGTGGGTGGGCAGGTGGGGAGTGGGGGGTTGCGTGGGGTTGATGGAATGATTATCAATCTGTTTTAAGATGTAAACACCTTATGTCTGTGGGGGGTGGGGGGGGGGGGTGGGAGACCGTTGGGAGTGGGGGTTGCGTGGAATGATCATCAATCTGTGTTAATATGTGAACATCTTATGTCTGGGGGGGGGGGGGAGGGGTGACAGGGGGGAGAGTGGGGTTGCGTGGAATGATCATCAATCTGTGTTAATATGTGAACATCTTATGTCTGGGGGGCGGGGGGGGGGTGACAGGGGGGGGGAGAGTGGGGGTTGCGTGGAATGATCATCAATCTGTGTTAATATGTGAACATCTTATGTCTGGGGGGCGGGGAGGGGTGACAGGTGGGAGAGTGGGGGGTTGCGTGGAATGATCATCAATCTGTGTTAATATGTGAACATCTTATGTCTGGGGGGGGGGGGGGGGGAGGGGTGACAGGTGGGAGAGTGGGGGGTTGCGCGTGGAATGATCATCAATCTGTGTTAATATGTGAACATCTTTATGTCTGGGGGGCGGGGAGGGGTGACAGGTGGGAGAGTGGGGGTTGCGTGGAATGATCATCAATCTGTGTTAATATGTGAACATCTTATGTCTGGGGGGGGGGGGGAGGGGTGACAGGTGGGAGAGTGGGGGTTGTGTGGAATGATCATCAATCTGTTTTTCATATGTGAACACCTTATGTCGGGAAGGGGGGGGGGGGGGGGGGGGTGGGGGAGGTGGGGGTTGGGGTTGCGTGGGATGATCATACACCTTATGTCTGCTGCCGGTAACTCTACGCCCCGCTGACTTGTTCGTGGCCCATAAAGGGAGGGATCCCCCTCCACCCTCCCTCTGCCCCTTCTCCCTTCTCCCTCCCCCCTCCCCGCCCCCCCGTCCCCCCACCCCTCCCAATCCTACATTCATCCTCCATTTACAAGTTTTTAGTGGGTAGCGTGGAGGAGAACGAAGTTAAGAGGGGGTGTTTGGAAGGTAACTTGCGACATCGCTGTCTCAGAATTGGTGGACGTAACCAGGTCAGATTCAGGTTATACATATATGCCC
>JADBJO010003119.1:182500-190000 GCA_016801955.1 Conus betulinus
GAAGGGCGTATGCGCGTTTACGTGCGAGCGTGTGTGTGTGTGTGTGTGTGTGTGTGTGTGAAAAGGGAAGGCTGCATCGTGGGCGTGAGGTGAGGTATGGGAAGGAGGGAGGGAGAGATGGGAGGAGGTGGAAGATGGGGATGCAGAGCGAGTTTGTGGTTGAAGGTCTGGATTGAGTGGGTCAGAGTTTGTGTGGGAAGGCAACGAGGGGAAACAACTCTGTCTGTAGCTGTTGTACGCTATTGTCTTCAGACTGTTCTCCAGCTACACTGCATCAACGGAACATAATGTTTGTATTTCATACATGTGTGATCATATTGCTGTCTGCTTGTAAGACTTTACTATGAACGTATACATGTTTCTGTTGGAATATTTATTGACAAGAGAACTTTCTTTGAAGTGTGGAAACAGGAGGGGGGAATAATCGTCCATGAGAACCTGTTCCCAGTTTCTTCAGTCTAATTGCAAATCTGCGCGCATTGTCGTCTGGTTGCTGAGCAGATGTGGCGCAGCGTATATGGCTGATCCGCACGCACTGTCGCTTCGGATGAAATTGAAACTAAAACTATGTTGACAACCCAGTCCCATGTAATGACCTGCTCTGGAAGAGAGTGGGATGAGAAGGAAAGTAGAAACAAAAATTGAACACCGGCTTTTTGATTGGAATCTGCAAATCATATGCAAACACGTGACCCGTCAAAGGCAAAAGACGGAAATATTGTTACAGACAATGTTATTTCAGTGTGAAACAAGGAATTATAATAATTCTGTGTGGTGTAAGCTGCCATGTTCATCGTCTGACGGAAAGAATGGTAGTAAAAGAATACAAAACATAGTCTATCTCTTTTGATTGTGAATGTGTGTATGTTCGTTTGTACAAAACCGTGAGTAGAAATTTTTAACTGATAAAATCATTGACAGAGAATGTGTGTTACCTCTGAATGTAAAACAAAATAGGGTATACAGTCTATGTAACAGAGCAATCATTCGAGCCATACAAATTTCGACCAGGAGCGCAGGCCATCAAAACTATGATGCTGAATCTGATAACAGTCAGTGCCAGCGTTTGTGCCAGACACTGACTTCAGTTAGGTTTCTGCTGAAGTGCTGTAAACGCGCTTGTGATTCACAATGACAACAACATCCCTTATTCACAAGTTCCAGAAAGACGATAAATCACTGCTACGGATTCAGGAACAAATGGAAATCCTCTTCGTAATTGAATAATGGCAAAAAAAAAACAACAACAGACAGTGAACAAAAAAAAAAGAAGAAGAACGCAAAAGACAGCTTGCAAAAACAGGTTTCAATGCTGCCCACCTTGGCGTTGAAAACAACACCATTTCTGCAAACGCGTCCTTTTACCCTAATTAAAATATTTTGTTTCTGCCCTTTCGAGCATGCAGGGGCCGCTATGCCTGTAGGCGAGAGTTGCCCCGCCTGACTGAAGCCGGGCGGCTAAACCCTATTAAAGGTCCCATTGTTCCGGTTCCCCTCCTAGTGGTCTCCCTTTGCCCGTGGCCCCTGCAGAAATTATTTCCATCCCTGATTCTCTGCTTGTGCCTGAGGCTACCGTCGATTTTTTTCTTCTTCTTCTTTCCGTCTGCGTGTGCGGAATGGATGGTGATATTGCTATAGAATGCTGCCAGAAAATTGCCGTTCCTGCCAGTCCTCAGAGAGAGAGAGAGAGAGAGAGAGGGGAGAGAGAGAGAGAAGAGAGAAGAGAGAGAGAGAGACGGGGGAGAGAGAGGATTGGGAGGGGAGCGGTAATGTGGGTGAGAGAGGAGGGAGCTCTGGACTGCCTCTCCAGAACAAAAAAAAAAACACGGAATAAATAAGGAAAATTGCATGGAAAAACAATGTTATCTACCATATAACAATCCCCGGGGTGGAACTGGGGGAGGGGAAGGAGGGTTGAAAGAGAAAGACATAGAATATAGAGCTAGCTAGATAGACGGACAGGCAGGCAGACAGGCAGATAGAGAGGTAGTTATGCAGAGAGAAAGACAGACAGACAGACAGACAGACAGACAGAGACAGACAGACAGACAGACGGAAGACGGGGATGACATAATATGATGAAGATGATCATGATGTCGCACAGAGGGTAGTGGGCGAGGAAGGGGTTAATGGTGATTGGGGAGAAAAAAAATGTGGGTGATGAGGGATGAATTAGGTGGAGGGGTGGGGAGTAACATGAACAAAACTTGCAAACATGAAAAATGCCAAGGATCAGCGCATGTTTATCAGAAACTGTCGAAGGGAAGATGAAGATGAGACAGGTCGAAAGACAAATACCCTCTCCCTCTCCTCAATTTTATCTCCTCCCCTCTTTCGTCCTTCCCTAGCCCTTACTCCCCCTGCCCCTCCCCACCACCCCCCCACCCCACCCCCCCCCCCCACCCCCCCCCCCCACCCCCACTATCCGACTGCCTCTATCACACACAGAGACGAAAACAAGTTTAGTTTACGTACTACTTTAAACAGAAACTTTTTTTTTTTTAGTACAAACTGATGAATAACTAAATGAATGGAACATTGACAAGAAAAACAAAAGGTAAACATCAGCTACGAATAAACAAAGCGCCAATCCAAAAGTTGAAAGTGGAAACAAATTAAGGACATGAAGAAAGACGGGAATGATAACATAAATCACACGGAAAGGAAAACAGTAAACATGTTTATAACCAATGATTCCGTTAACCCTCTAGGCAAAATGGAAGCCCTTCCGTTCAATCCACGTTGTTCATAGTAAGGCCTGTTCATTGCTGAAATCAAATTCTTGTCAAATATAGATCAGTAACGACCAACAAGTTTTGTACTGGAATATTCTGGAACATTCCAAAAGGAAGTGTTTTTTTAAAAGAATTTACGAAGATTCTCCAGTGACGTTTTCCAGAGTCGCAGAAAACACTCCTGCCTGCAGACCTGGACCCCTTCTTCCTCAAAGCAAATTAAGAGTGGATTGCTCGCTGTGAACAGCCAGTGCTGGGTGTGGCTGTGTAGTGCAGAGCGGGAAGGAGCTGGCGGTGATACTGCCACTAGCTGTGCACGGAAGACAAGGCAGCTCAAAGAAGATGGAAGAACAGGAAGAGAGAGGTGAATGACTGCTCGACTGAACAAGTCAGGAAACGAATCGTCAAGAACATGAAAACAACCACATTCTGGAACTTTTATGAACGTGTTTCAAATGCTTGGAACATCCTTTTGGGGGGATATCTCCTGGTTGTTTCACGTTGCCCTGTGTTGGCATTTCTGTTCGGCGATCCGATGTGGTAAAAACATTCGTTTGGAGTTATGGGCGTGTAATTAATTTCACCACGGGAGAAAGAGTTATCCTTCTTGTTCGTGTTTTCACTGCTTACTGTTATCTGCCTCGTCTAAGATTCCCTCTCCTACCAACTAGAGGTTGTCTGTGTTTGTTACTGGTCGTATCTGTGTTTGTTACAGTTCCTTCCTGTGTTTGTTTGTTGTTTATTCCTGTGTTTGTTACTGTTTATTCCTGTGTTTGTTACTGTTTGTTCCTGTGTTTGTCACTGTTCATTCCTGTGTTTTGTTACTGTTTATTCCTGTGTTTGTTACTGTTCATTCCTGTGTTTTGTTGTTTGTTACTTTTTATTCCTGTGTTTGTTACTGTTCCTTCTGTGTTTGTTACTGTTTATTCCAGTCTTTGTTACTGTTTATTCCTGTGCTTGTTACTGTTCCTTCCTGTCTTTGTTATTGTTCCTTCCTGTGTTTGTTACTGTTCCTTCCTGTCTTTGTTACTGTTCCTTCCTGTGTTTACTGTTCCTTCCTGTGTTTTTTGTTACTGTACATTCCTGTGTTTTGTTACTGTTCCTTCCTGTCTTTGTTACTGTTCCTTCCTGTCTTTGTTACTGTTCCTTCCTGTGTTTGTTACTCTTCATTCCTGTGTTTGTTACTCTTCGTTCCTGTTCTGTTTGTGTTACTGTTTATTTCCTGTGTTTATTACTGTTCGTTCCTGTGTTTCTTACAGTTCATTCCTGTTTTTTGTTACTGTTCCTATGTTTGTTACTGTTCTTCCTGTGTTTGTTACTGTTTCCTCCTGTGTTTGTTACTGCTTCTTCCTGTGTTTGTTACTTACTGTTTCCTTCTTGTGTTTGTTACTGTTCCTTCCTGTGTTTGTTATTGTTCCTTCCTGTGTTTTTACTGCTCCTTCCCGTGTTTGTTACTGTTCCTTCCTGTGTTTGTTAGTGTTCCTTTCCTGTGTTGTTTGTTACTGTTCATCAGTCCTGTGTTTGTCACTGTTCAGTTCCTGTGTTTGTTACTGTTCATTCCTGTGTTTGTTACTGTTCAGACCTGTGTTTGTTACTGTTCCTTCCTGTGTTGTTTGTCATTGTGTGTTTGTTACTGTTGTGTGTTTGTACTGTTTATTCCTGTGTTTGTTACTGTTCATTCCTGTGTTTGTTACTGTTCAGTTCCTGTGTTTGTTACTGTTCCTTCCTGTGTTTGTTACTGTTCCTTCCTGTGTTTGTTACTGTTCCTTCCTGTGTTTGTTACTGTTCCTTCCTGTGTTTGTTACTTCCTGTTTGTTGTTGGTTCCTGTCCTGTTTTTTGTGTTGTTACTGTTCCTTACTGTTCCTTCCTGTTTGTTACTGTTTCATTCCTGTGTTTGTTTTGTTTCTGTTGTTTCCTGTGTTTGTTACTGTTCATTCCTGTGTTTGTTACTGTTTTGTTCCTGTGTTTGTTACTGTTGTTCCTTCCTGTGTTTGTTACTGTTTGTTCCTGTGTTTGTTACTGTTCCTTCCTGTGTTTGTTACTGTTCCTTCCTGTGTTTGTTACTGTTCCTTCCTGTGTTTGTTACTGTTCCTTCCTGTGTTTGTTACTGTTCAGTTCCTGTGTTTGTTACTGTTCCTTCCTGTTTGTTTGTTACTGTCGAGTCCTGTGTTTTTGTTATTGTTCATGTCCTGTGGCCGTTACTGTCCTGATTTGTGTTTGTTCATGTCCCCATTTGTTTATTACTGTTGATTTGTGTTTGTTCATGTCCCCATGTGTTATTTACTGTTAATTTGTGTTTTACTGTTCATATCTGTGTGTGTTGTTATGTTTGTTAATTTGTTTTGTTCATATCTCCATGTGTTGTTATTGTTAATTGTGTTTGTTCATGTCCCCTTGTATTAATGTTATTGCTGTGTTTTGTGTTTGTTCATGTCCCCCATGTGTTTATTAACGTTAATTTTGTGTTTGTTCATGTCCCCATGTGTTATTAACGTTAATTTGTGTTTGTTCATGTCCCCATGTGTTATTAACGTTAATTTGTGTTTGTTCATGTCCCCATGTGTGTTATTAACGTTAATTTGTGTTTGTTCATGTCCCCATGTGTTATTACGTTAATTTGTGTTTGTTCATGTCCCCATGTGTTATTCACGTTAATTTGTGTTTGTTCATGTCCCCATGTGTTATCAATGTTAATTTGTGTTTTGTTCATGTCCCCATGTTTTATAACGTTAATTTGTGTTTGTTCATGTCCCCATGTGTTTTATTAACGTTAATTTGTGTTTGTTCATGTCCCCATGTGTTATTAACGTTAATTTTGTGTTTGTTCATGTCCCCATGTTTTTATTAACGTTAATTGTGGTTGTTCATGTCCCCATGTGTTATTATTGTTAATTTGTGTTTGTTCATGTCCCCATGTGTTATTAACGTTAATTTGTGTTTGTTCATGTCCCCATGTGTTATTAACGTTATTTTGTGTTTGTTCATGTCCCCATGTGTTATTAACGTTAATTTGTGTTTGTTCATGTCCCCATGTGTTATTAACGTTAATTTTGTGTTTGTTCATGTCCCCATGTGTTATTAATGTTAATTTGTGTTTGTTCATGTCCCCCATGTGTTATTAACGTTAATTTGTGTTTGTTCATGTCCCCATGTGTTATTAACGCTAATTTGTGTTTGTTCATGTCCCATGTGTGTTATTAACGTTAATTTGTGTTTGTTCATGTCCCCATGTGTTATCAACGTTAATTTGTGTTTGTTCATGTCCCCATGTGTATTATCAACGTTAATTTGTGTTTGTTCATGTCCCCATGTGTTATCAACGTTAATTTGTGTTTGTTCATGTCCCCATGTGTTATAACGTTATTTTTGTGTTTGTTCATGTCCGTTAATTTGTGTTTGTTCATTCCCCATGTGTTAACGTTAATTTGTGTTTGTTCATGTCCCCATGTGTTATTATTGTTAATTTGTGTTTGTTCATGTCCCCATGTGTTATTAACGTTAATTTTGTGTTTGTTCATGTCCCCATGTGTTATTAACGTTAATTTGTGTTTTGTTCATGTCCCCATGTGTTATTAACGTTAATTTGTGTTTGTTCATGTCCCCATGTGTTATTAACGCTAATTTTGTGTTTGTTCATGTCCCCCATGTGTTATTAACGTTAATTTGTGTTTGTTTCATGTCCCCATGTGTTATTTATTAACGTTAATTTGTGTTTGTTCATGTCCCCATGTGTTATCAAACGTTAATTTGTGTTTGTTCATGTCCCCATGTGTTATTAACGTTAATTTGTGTTTGTTCATGTCCCCATGTGTTATTAACGTTAATTTGTGTTTGTTCATGTCCCCATGTGTTATTAACGCTAATTTGTGTTTGTTCATGTCCCCATGTGTTTTAACGTTAATTTGTGTTTGTTCATGTCCCCCTTGTGTTGATGCTGGACACCTGTGTCAGATGCCGGGTACACGCTCAAGCGTGGAACATCCCTCTGAGGGGAGGTGTCCTTGCAGGCTCTGTGTGCTGTGTGCTGGCATTTCTATCAGGCGAGAAGGTGTCGTAAGCAGCATTCCTTTGGCATTATGAGCGTGTAAATCAAATTCATCATGGGAGGAGTTACCCTACTTGTTCGCTTTGAACACACAACAAGAAATCACAGGACGAATGGGAAAGAATGAAATGAATGAAGAAATAACAGACAGAAATAATCACAGAGAGAAAGAAATGGAAGAAAGGAGAACACAAAGAAGAGAAAGAAAAGGAATGAAACCAACTAAGGAAACAGAAAGAAAAGAAGAATTAAAATGAGAGAGAGAAAAAAATCGCGAAGAACACAAGAGTGCTCCGTACTGAAAGAAGAATTTAAACACATGAAAGAGGAAGCAAAACAGAGAATGGAATGAAAATAAGCATAAGGGGAAAAAATATAGGAAATGAGAAAGGACTTATAGAAGACAAACATTGCGAAGAATACGAAACGCGTGGTGTCAATAGAATGATTATAGCATTTCAAAGTGAAACATTAATCTAAACCCCAGATCAAGACATAAAACATATCACAAAAGAAACACAGAATGTCTATGACTGACAGATTAATTTAACCTGTCAAAAACAAAAAAACACACAAACGAAATACAATAAACTACAGGATTGAAGGGGAGAGGGCGGGGGAGATATAAGAAGGGGAAAAGATGTCACGAAATGTATAGGATATTCCTTATTTTAAAACAGTTTTGACTCGTGTAATACGCAGACAAAATAAAGAATGAA